>JAUBOD010000048.1:820989-880536 GCA_032353885.1 Nothura maculosa | reverse complement strand
GCAGGGGGGTTGGACTAGATGACCTCTAAGGTCCCTTCCAACCTTACACATTCTATGATTCTATGATTCTATGATTTGTGAAATGTTCACAGAACTTTACACGATAATACCTATTGTCAAAAAAGCAGATCACATTTTACAAAGATGGTGTTAAAAGACTGTCTGAGCAAGAATGAAATTAAGCAAATTCAGATTTCCCCATATATCCCACTTCAAAAAGGCTGATAAAATAAAAGCCTAGGAGTTTTTAATGAAGGACAGTGTAATATTACAGGGAAAACCTGAAGCAGCATCCAAGAAATTCTGAAGTAGGATCAAGGACTGTAGAGGGATTACAGAAGCAATACTTCACAAAATGAAATGTTACACTTAAGAACAAACTTTCTTTAATGGAACTCTTAATTCCGTATAATGAGTCAAATTTCTATGTATGGTTATTCAGATGGTTTAAAGTATATTTTACAAAATCCAGTATGCTAAACATGACAATTCCATGCCACCAACAATACTGGAAAAGCCTATGTCTTAAATCTTGCCTCTTTCTGCAGTTACAACAGGTTTACTTTTCATGCTTTCCCTCTATCAGGACCCTGAGCTGGTAGCAAGATAGATGGCATAAATATTTGAAGTGAAAATTATGTTTGTTAATTAACTTCAGAAATTTTTACACGAAATAATCATATTTTCCCTTTAAAAAAATGAAGAGAAATAAGTACCTACAAGGGTGATTCATCTGGCCATATTTCAGACATCAATGTTAGGATGCAATGCTACATGCAATGCTAGACGTGAATCTACACAATTAGCTTTACTGGAGATATCTCACGTCGGCTTAAATAAATTCTACTTTCAGTATCCAAACTTGCATACGGACTACTGTCTATATTCGAGCAGAAATTTGGAGAATGAGCAAAACACTAAGTGATGAGTAATATCATTAAGTTCAGACTTAGTATATTTCTGAGATACTCTTCAAATAATTGTTGTGTTAATTAGACTGAATTCAGAGAGCTAGTGATTATGCAGCCAGAAAAGTCCCAAGAGGAGCAAGCAGAGCAACAAGAGCATCTAGCAATTTTTTATAGCTAGTCTTTCTTAAAAGACAAGCACATAATATTTTTCCATATCTTTATAAAGTGATAAGCTATTCTATTAAATCACAGCTAATGTGTACAGTCTATCCTATTGTGCAGAATCTTGGATTTTTTTCTTTTTTTTTGAAAGGTCTGAGACTCAGAGTAGCACAAACTAAGTTCTATGTTCTGATCTAGGAATTATATACAGTTTAGGTGCTTTGTTGTATTATCTTGTCTCTAATGTTATCATATAGATGCACTTTAGAGCTCCTTGCTGAAGCTGGGTGACTATCCTAAAGCGGAAATTTAAAATTTACATGGTCAGATGCAATTAGCAAGAGGCTGCCAGAATCTACAGCTCTGCAGAGCTATTTTGGACTCTTGTTCACATTCATGGTGTTCTTTGCATTTTGATCTTTGACCTGGAAGAAAAAAGTCCTTGCATAATGCTTTGCAATTAATTTTGATCAAATTATTTAATATATATTCTTGCCTATTTTCAAGAAAAAATATTATTATGAAATTGGTTTTATCTGACAGTAGTAGTTCATTGCCAGACATAAATATATACATTTTGGACATTATGGACATTTGGACATTAAAATTCTCAAATATCCATGCATTAATGAGAAAACAGACCAAATATTTATCCTCCTACTGAAATATCCTAATTAAATACATACGTAGATACATATTTTATATATTTAATCTATATCAACCTAAAGTTTAATTGAGTGTGGACACAAAATGATTATTCGGAATATACACAGTGATTTTGAGTGTACTGATTTAAAGAAAAACTAATCTTTCAGTGTTTCAAAATTTTCAGAGTTGATTAGAACCAGCTTGACAAAATTCTCTGACTGTTATCTTTTTCTAAGCTAAAAACTAAATAGAAGTGAGCATGATAAGATAGAAAGCCCACCAAACATATTCTGCTAAAAATATGTAATTTATAGGAGTTTAGAGGAAATTACCAGAATTCCACGTAAACGTGTCAGGATTAGCTCTTAACTTTCTATTTAATGAAATTATTTGTGCAATGTGAAAGATATGAATGTTTCTTTTCATTTGTTTTATCTATCAGTTTAGTAAATATAGCATGCTTTTGTATAAGTACCTGCGGGGAGAACGTAGGGAGCATGGGGAAAACCCTTCTTGGTGGTGGCCAGTGACAGGACAAGGAGTTAGGGGTAAAAATTAAAACACCAGAAGTTCCATCTTCATGTGAGGAAGAACTTCTTTCCTGTGAGAACGACAGAGCCCTGGAATAGGCTGCCCAGAGAGGTTGTGGATTCTCCTTCTCTGGAGGTCTTCAAACACCTGCCTGGATGCCAGCTTGTGCCCCATGCTCTGGGTGTCCGTTCTGGAGCAAGGAGTTTGGACTAGATGATCGTTAGAGGTCCCTTCCAATCTTAACCATTCTGTGATTCTGTGATTACTTCATACATATATAAAAAAATAACATCAGTCCAAGGTTGTTAGCTGCACCTCTATAGCAAGAGAAGAAAGCAAGCAATGGAGATAACAGAATTACAAGACCTGGCAGCTGCAGAGATGAGGTAGGGAATTGGTTCCTTTTCAAATTTGTTTATATTTTTACCAGTCTCTAGTTCAAGGCAGTAGAATAAGAACAAGAAGGCATTTACAAATGATGGAAAATAAAGTGCTGGCAGGCAGTGTATTTTTCCAGATGTGCCTGACTGGATGGAAAGTTGTATTTATTCTCAGGTTCTTTTTTCCAGATTTTGTGCATCAGACAAAGACAGTAGCAAGACATGATACATAGGGTTAGCTGTGAGTTAAGGAGGGGAGCTATCTAAGCTTTATTTTAAGAATAAAATTGAAGTACTTCATTGAAAAAGACTTAAAATGTGTTATGTTCTTAGAGACTTAAAGTCTTCTCTGACACTAAAAATGAATGTGCAAACTCCTATGTAAAAAAAAGTAAAGACATAAAGTCTTATTTGAGTCCTTTCTAAAGATACTTACTTTAAAGTTTTGCAATTTAGCCTAAATAATAGAGAAGTTATTAAAAAATTGAAAAAAGATTGAGTTAGATTCCAATCTTACAACATTGTAATAGGAAGAACTAATGTCAGACTCCCTCATATAAACGAAAGATACTTTGAAACTAAATTCCTTCTTGAATAAGTTCTTTAATATAATGAATATTAGCTTTTATGCATATGTTAATTTTGTAGTTTAAGCATAATGAAAAACCCTTGGGATATAAAATTTTATGAGATCTATATGTCTCATTTTACCTCTTAAAATTTTAGTTATTTTAACTTATAAATTATTCAGTGTGAAAGTTTTATAATCATAGCTTTAACTGTTGGAATATGAAGAGGATTATTTTAAAAAAACTTCACATGGCAGGTGCATACCGAACATAACCTTAGATAAATAAAGGAAGCTTAAGCTACTGTTATTTTATGGTCCAAACAGACCTTGTCTCATTATGCCTGACTTGCTAAAGAAACTACTCTACCTTTCTATTATACAGTTCCTATTGTTGTTGTTATTGTTGTTATTAAAGCAGAATATGGGGTGATAATTTGAAAAAGGAAGAGAAAAGTATGAGTAAAAAAAAAGAGAAACAAAATACTCTAGGAAATATAATGCACAGCAATAAAATAGATGCTATTCATCGGAATACACTTCTCTATAAAATGCTGATATCACACATTACACTCTGATTAAGAGACTTAGAAATTCATGCTGGAGTTGAGGTCTTGCTCATCCAGAATCAGAATCAGGATACTATCCTGGGAAACAACCCTGATAATGTCACTTTTTCCCCTCTACATTTTACTTTTCTTTGTTTTCTAATTCCTCCTTTATAAACTATGTTGGAAAAAATATCTGTATTAAATAAGGTTGAAATCAGGTAGGAAATAAGTGTCTTTCTTGGAATGTGAGGGAACAAAACTTCCTTATTTTGTCTAAATTCGGTCCACATAGCCATCTGGCAGCTCATTTCCTTATTTCCAGGACAGAATTCTCAACCAAGTGCAGTTTTCTCCAGCACCAGAACAATTCTGGCAAAATTCTGGCAAAACTGAAGAGGAACGAGTCCCCTCAGTCACAAAACTCACTGGATCTGCCCTCTCTAACACTGAGTCTAGGCAAATTTCCTGAAAAATTCATGAGAGGCTCAAGGAATAGAATAAGTCCCAACAAAAAGCCAACAGAAAACAATCATTCATTTTTACCAGATAACGTTACCCTTTCTTATATCAAGCCCCAAGTTCAAATTCAGTCTGCTTTTGCAGTGTCAATACATGAACAAGAGATATAATGTGGTGCTTGTGCAAAAGTCCATTGTCAACCAGTTTCTAGGCTTGGGTATTTTTATGTTTTCAAAGACTTTGGATTCACTATTAGCTTTCATAAAGAAAAATGAAATAAAAAGTACAGCTTTGTCTTTTTTCTTTTGTGTTTTTTTCTTTTTCTCTGTGTTTTATTTAGTCTGTAGGAAATGCAAAAAATAGATTTCTACAAATAAGTAGTTCAAAAGTATCATTTACAACCAGCAAAATGTAGGAAATAGCAGAACACACAAAAAAAAAAACATTTGGAGCAATAATTTGAGATCATACAGTGCTTTTTTTGAATTCTTTGATAATGGGTCTCTTCAAAAGACAGGACAAAATGATGGAAGTGTATTGACTGAAAGCAAAGATCTGCCTTTTTGTTATTCGATATGTCGTTAAAAGCTTTTGACTTTAGAACTAGTTATATATAAATGATGTACTCAGCAAGAACTGTCCTTAGCCTAAGAAAAGTAGCAGCAGCCTGTCAAGACAGCAAGGCAAAAATAAGGCTAATTTAAAATCGGCCAGGAAGATAGAGCCCTCCCAGTGAGATTCTCTATGATCAGCACGTCTTAGATGTGAGTTCCCATCCAAAGTCCAAGCTCTGTAGTGGAGTAACAGTTTCAACTCGATCGATTTCATAGCCCTCACTTATGCCAGAATTGAATTACATCTACTAAAGAGCAAAACTGGCAAAACTTTATCAACGTCTGTTGCTGAAAAAGCAAGTCGCAGCAGCTGAGTCACACAGAAGCTTAACTGAGACTGTAACCAGGGCGATTCACTATTAAAACGTTCACCTGCCAAAGAGAGCAGAAAACTCTAATCAAGTTTCAATAGAATTGCATCAGCAATTAGACTCAGGAGTTTATATTCTCTGCTGTATCATCCTCCGAACAGAGATTTATACCTCTACAAAATACCTACCAGGGAGATTTAAAACAAGACCAGAATGGTAGCATTTTATATGGTATTATAACAGCACAAAACACACAATATTACTTTAGAGAATGTATTGCCTTTTTTACAGCCTTTCTGGACCATACATATAAGCCTCATACATACATATAATATTCAGCCTGGCTGAATTTTTCTTATTCCTGAGTCCAGTCCCCTGCTACCCAAGGCACCTATCACTCCTTCATTTGCTTATCATTTGCATCATCATCTGCAGTGCACCTGGGTATTTTTTATATGTATACTATGCATATGTGTATACACAGAAATCCAGGTTTTATATTTCATAACATCCAACACTTTTTTTTTATGTTCACTAGTAGCTTTTAAGAGTCCTGCTACTCCTTTACCCTGCTATCTATTGGTTCCAGAGACCAAGAAGCTTCTCCTCCTGTTTTGCTGGAAAGCACAAGCATTTGTCCTTTGTTCCAGAGAAAGACCATCAGGTTCAGTGGCACATTGTAGAGCACGTGGTGAATCAGCAGCAAAGACCACAAGAATTCTTAGATACTCCTGTTTGACTGGAACAGCCGTGCCACAGTGTAAGTTCCTCATAAAAATTAACCTTGTCGCAGTCTCCCGAGCTGTAATTTCCTAAGGTGCTAGAAAAGGATATCACATTGTCTTATGGTTTTCAGAATTTGCAAAGGTTAGTTCATAATAACTGCCCTTCCTCGGACTTCTCATACATAATTTTCCTTTCTTAACTAGGAAATAATATGCAAAACATCGTTAGAGATATGCCAATTTTAGAAAGGTTTCCTCAGAACTCAGATTTGTTCTCAGGTAAAGAACAAGCCCCAAAGTAAAACTTCATCTCCTCTCCAAGGGAACAAGAGTTCAAAGTACAGGACAATTAGGAGCTTTCAACTTGTGAACACATTAAAGGACTCAAGAAAAAGGCTTAATGACCTTCTGTACTGAATTACTGTTCAGGAAGATACTAAATGAATCAGAGAATGAGATTTTACTTCGTATAACTTCAGACTCTTAGCCTAGTATGCATATAAGGTAAATAAACTCATCTGTTTTAGGAGATGGATTGTCCTCTAGAACCCTTACTCCTTACTTTTTCTTTTCCAGTAGATAGACTCTCACATATCAATCTAAGATTTAGATCTCTAGCTTTTAGATGCTTAAGCTGTAACAGATGAGTCAGTAGCGGGTTAATACCCAGTCCAATCCTCCTCAATTTATTCATCATTTTCAAAAGCCAACTGGATACGGTCCTGGGCAATATGCTCTAGGTTCACCATGCTTGAGCAGGGGGGATTGATCTTCAGAGGTCCCTTCCAACCTTAACCATTCCGTGATACCACCTACAGCTATCACTAACATTGCTATGTAGCTTCAAATGCTACACAGTTGAAGCTGAGCTATCACAAGGCATATCAGTGAATTCAGGGCTTGTGAAAATAGACTCTAAAACAAGCAATAAAACAGATTTCTTCCTTTTTTCAAGCTGTTTCTATTGCTACTCTACAGCCTTCTCAATTCTGCTGTCCCTGAGGCCTTTCACAGCTCTGAAGATTTCATCTCTGATTTTTCTTCAGCTCAAACGATCGTCTTTGCCAGGATAACATCTTTAGGATGAGTGATGACAACCCATGTGAAGCTGCGGTGAAGCCTAGGGCTGAAACTCGCATCTCTGCAGCTGTTGTGCTAAGTTTTGCAGCACCGCTGAGCAGTCCTACACTGTCATCACTGAGTGACAGACTCTGGGGAAAGTGAATCCCTACTGCTTTCTACACCATCAATCTGCATTCAAGGCTAATGGCACAGGTACTTTTGAACATTAATTTCGAGACAAAGAATACACCATGAGCCAAAGACACCATCACCTACTACCCCCTCATCCCCCTACTACCAAGGGGAGAAAATGGAGCCTGATATTAAGGCCTTTCTCTCTTCCATTCTGAAGAAAAAGGTAGCTTTTCCCCACATCAATCATTGATTTTTTTTTTCATGGAAGCAATGGAAAACAGAAGTTAACACCCTTTAACTCATTTTTAGCAGACATTTAGGTCAATTCAAATCCAAAGGTCCAAGTCCAAGAAACTCCTCAAACATTGAGAACAATCAAGCAAGCAGCATGGCTCTGTAACCTTCCCAGTTCACTCTGGATTAATTACAAGCCTGGCAGGAATTCATAAGGCATTCCACAGTACAGGAACAACAATTATTCTTAACCGTAGGCCCAGCTGGTTCCTAATCTTAAACCAGCAAGAGTTTTGCTAATAACAGTAGTAATAGCAGAAGAATAAATACCTTCATTCAGCACAATCATTACTTACTTGCATCTATCCCACTGGCATAATTTAACATGCACTCTTTATCTTATCTACTCTCCTCATGTATCCCAACAACTGTATCCAGGATATAAGACACTAGGGGATATTTTAAATAACTGCATTGTTCCCATATGGCAGAAGATTTGCTGAGTAATGCTGGGGGCATTGAATTAAAAACAAACTCATGAAAGGTCTCCTTTAATTAGATTTATTCACAGGTTGAATATAAACTTTTGTGTCAAGTTAAGGAATAGCTTCAGCTGTACTATTACTGGAAACAGTGATTTATGTCAAAAGAGAGGATCTCAGAGCAGATATCTAGAATTTAATTTTCATAAAATGAATAAAAATACAGTTACAGTAGTATAGTTTGCAAAGAAAAGAGAGGAAAAAAAAGACTGTAATATAAGTGTAAATTAATTGAAATGTGAAAACTGAATGTTTCCAGGCTATCAGTTCAGAATACTTGAAATTGCTAGAAATTAAATGGAAAACAAGTTGTGGCATTCTGTCGAAACTTACTTGCAAGTGGAGAATATTTATCAAATAACCTTTGCTCATCCTGTTGTATATTTCTGTTGTATGTTATACAATAAGGTTATTTTCTTAGAGTAGTGAAAAAGAATCTGTTTAATAGATCTCAGATAAAAAACGTATTTTGCAATTCTAAAAAGTGCATTTATGACATCTAATATTTTTAGGAACGTAGAGTAACATTTTCAAAAGTGTCTAAAATTTTTTACTGGCCAGCCTTTGAGTTCTTTTAAAAAGTCTTCCTGTAGTATAATTAAAATGTGCAGAACAGCAGTTGTAAACTGTGACCAGTCTTTGAGTCACAATTCCATGAAAGAGTCATTTAGAAAACAGCCTTATGCTGTATTCTTCCTCCTGTGCTCAATTTTAACCTTTCAGCTCCCTCTCACTCTGAGCAACATTGGAGGCTCTTGTAGAGAGCTACTTATACTAACTTATATTTGCTTAAATGAAAACAATATGTATGTTATACTGGAATTCTTAGAGATAATCACTACTGTCATTGGCCACCGCCGAGAAGAGTGTGGCCCCATCCGCCCTACGTTCCTATACATATTTATCAGATACCCTCTCAGCCTTCTCCAGGCTAAGCAGGCGCAGGTCACTTGGTCTTTCCTCTTAAGATAGGTGCTCCAGTCACTTAATCATCTCTGTTGCTCTACGCTGGGCCAGCTTTAGAAGTTCCATGTCTCTCTTGTCCTGGGGAACCCAGAACTGCACACAATACTCCAGATTAGGCCTCACGAGAGCTGAGGAAAGGGGCCTTCTCCTCACCACCTCCCTCGATCTGCTAGCAACAGTCCGCCTGATGCAGGCCAGGCCACGAGGGTACTGCTGACTCATGGTTAACTTGATGTCAACCAGGACTCCCAAATCCCTTTCCATGGAGCAGCTTTCCAACAGGTCAACACCTAATCTGTACTCATGTATGGAGTTATTCCACCCAGGGTGGAGAACCCTGCACATGTCCTTGTAGAAACTTTTGTAAGATTTCTCTCTGCCCAACTCTCCAAGCTGCCTAGGTCCCTCTGAATAGCAACATTGCTCTCTAGAGTTTCATCCACTCCATGCAGTTTGGTATCTTTTGAAAACTTTCTCTGTGCCATCTCCAAGCTATTGATGAACAAATTGAACAGCACTGGTCCCAGTACTGACTCCTGAGGGCCACCACTGGCCACAGGCCTCCAACTAGACTCAGCCCCATTTATCACAACCCTCTGAGCTCTGCCAGCCAACCAGTTCTCAATACACCTCTTGGTCTACTTATCCAATCCATACTTCTTGAGCTTTCCCATAGGGATTTTATGGGAGATGATGGCAAAAGCTTTGCTGACGTCAAGGTAGACAACATCCATGGCTCTCCCATTTTCCATCCAGTCAGCATTAAATCAGTGTTTCTGCAGGATAATTGCAAATACTAAGATGAGGTGATCTAAAGGTCTGTCAATGTTGCAGAAAGCCAGGATTGTGCAGCTAAATGCAGAACATTTCCTCATCATGCTGTGCCCCTGTGAAATTAGTCAGCCAAACAGTCACTGCTTTTCCATTTCTTGCAAGTAGTTCAATAAACAGATTGTAAACAGCACCTCACTTGCCCTCAGAGGCCAAAAGAAAAAAATTTAACAATTTTATTAAAAGATCCTGAAGTAGGAAATTGCCTAGAAAATCTTAAGGGCTTTTTTTATGTATGATCTTTACTGACTTCACCTGTTGCTTAGGATATCTGTCTTGTTCATTCTGAAAAATAAATAAATAAATAAAAGACTATTAACTGAATGAGCAGAAACTCCAGAATCTTTTTTCATCTGAAAAATATTATATACTCTTTGTTTTTTTTTTCAATTGACTACCCTTAAAATTCTGTTCTGAAGGGATGGTTAAATTCCCCTGGCTGGCTTATGATGCTTTTCCTTATACTAGCTTAGGGTTTCACAAGCTGTATTTTATTTTTCTACCTCATCCTTGATTGATGAGGAATAACAGTAATCCTTTTTAGAAATGAAAAGAGAATGAGCTACCCTAGTCATTTCTTCTTGATATCACTTGATATACTAAGTACTCGGACTTGTCTGTTAGGTACCGAGCTTCACAAATCACTTGCACAATCAGCCCAGGCCCCCACTGAGCTCTGTTACCATCAGAAGGTTACAAACTACAAACAAGAACCCAAGTCCTTTAGTCGGGCTCCCAGGACACAAAGCTTCAAACATTCAATGACCAAATGATAATTTAGTAATTTTCCTGATATAAGGGAAGAGGTAGAACTAGCTGTGACTTTTCCAAGGAAGGATTTGTACCCTTTGTCAGAAACTCTGCTGGTAATGCTCTCTGATTCAATACTGATCTTACAACGGAGGCATGGAACCCATAAACTTCAGTCTCCTTTACACATACCACAAATGTGAATCACCCCAATGTTAGGCACAATCCTACATACCAGGGAACTAGAAAGCAATCACAGCTATGGCATATTCTAAGTTTAAACCATGCAGCATTACAACCTTAAGAATCAAAAAATAAATTTCTATGTCAACAACAAAAAAAATATATCACCATGTGGCACCACAAACAGCCTTTTGGCAGAGTTTTGGAGTGAAATGGACCCTCATGGAGTCCTGCATAAAAACCTACATTCCTCTCTCCAACAAGCCTTATGTAATATCTTTCGGTGTACAGGCACCAAAAGCATTTTTAAATGAGATGCTAGCGCCTTGCATGTAGCGTTTTGTTGGATTGCTTATCTGGAGATATTGCATGTATCTTTGGTTGATTCAAGCAGATTCGCATTTAAATCTTTGAGGCTTCGTAATTTAAAGAAACACAGTCTCCCAAACCTTTCTGGTCATCGCTTTGTTATGTTTTGAGTCAAATCACAGAGATGAATCCTTGAATTGGCCTCATCATGGCCTCAAGTTACTGAACTTGAAACATTTTCTCCAAGGCTGGTCTCTAAACATCTGACCAGAAAAATCCCATTGAAACTACGTAAAAGGAACTTTGGAGGTTCTTACTTGTGTTAGCCAGAAATCTAATAATCAGAGAAGTGTAACTTGAAAACACCTTCAGAAAGATTTAGATGGCTGCTTCACTTTCACTAATTGTTTAATTAACTGTATGTTCTGTTCTGAGTTTAGGACTAGTTTATAGCTGCAATATGGAGAAGGCCAATAAAGAGGTCAGGATATCAGTATACATATGTCATAACATTTGGTGAGATATCTCCTGATCTTATTTCCTCTCCAGAAAATTACCATCAAAGCCTCATTTTTCTTTCAGATTTTGTAGGTAGTCCAGAGAGAAGGAGGTATATACACTTTCAAGTTCACACAGTCCTCTGCTTGAAGATACTATACAGCACATGGTAGAGATGGCATCTACTGTTCATATTTCATAAAACAAAGTGAAATGTTAAAATGTTATTTCTAATTCTCTTGGGGGGAAATCAAATCTGTCTCAAATCATTTTAATGTAAATTACTGTGGCAAATGTGACATCTCTGTCTGAGAGCATGATAATGTACTTTATTGCAGTGAATATCACATCTCCATCTGCTAAAGCAATATGTTAAAATTCACTACATTATTATATTCAAGAGGCAGAGGTTTTTAATCTTTCAGGTTGTTGTTCTTTAAGATCCTTCTGATAAAAATAGCATCTAGCATGTGATGATGACTGACAACATTTGATCAAATTAGAAATGGAGTATGTAAATTCCTAGTTCGTAAATACACTTTTTCCAGCTCTCTGTAAAATAACAGCTGGTAGCAAGTTAAGGGCAGAATTTCAATTACTCAAAGCATTCAATTTCAGACAGTATTTTATTATGAGTGGTACATAAAGACCAACACTCTGAGGCTAATATGATAAACCTCCTATATGCCTAATTTACGTCAAATTTTAACAAGTGATTCAGAAGTGAAATATCCTAATCTAATTTTCTTTTTATTTTTTTAATGAAAGAATGTAATTGTTATGACTATTTCCTTATTAGGTTTTTATAATATCTTTATAAAGAGTAAGATGTAACACCTTGCCACTACCTCTATGGAAATCACAGAAAAGGTTGAAATATCTTCAGAAACTATATAGTCTTCAGAAAACATGATCAGAGATACTCAAACTGTGCCCATAATGATTAATTTGTAATAATATTGAAAAATGAATATTCTTATAATCAGCTAGAAATTTTCTAGAGACTAGTCAAATAATGAAATTTGTATTGAAAATAATTTTAACTTAAGGTTCATTCCTGCTAGCAGTTAATGAATTTATTGATTTTAAATATATAAATAGCCATTAAAATCTATTAGAATACCACATTAAGGGAAAAATAAGAACAGTTTTAACTAGTGTCCCTTGCAGTGATCAAAACCAAGTCAAACATTCCACTCCGTCATTTTTTCCAGTGCGTGAGTATATCCCACCTTACTAGATGGGGAATTCATAGGCTCCAAGGCTGAAGTTAGTGAACAAAGAAGAGCTTTAGAATCATCAAGACAAGTAACAGAGATATTAAGTAGGAGAAGAAAGAGATGATTGCTCTTTCTTTTCTATATGGAGGAGTGGCTCAATTTTTCTCCCTGCTTTTCTCTCCAGTGACGGTTTCCTTTTTTGAAGATGGTAGAGAACAGAAGAACATCACAAAGTTAACTTCTAAAGTGAGATAGCCAAAATGTATATACGCCATATTTCATCCATACTCATCCTAACTGTATCTATGGCCGGACAGTTTCATCGTTCTGAGGTATTTACACCTTCTGCCCAGTATAAAAATAACTGTTTTTTCTCAGGAACAGAGTCCTAGTGCTGGATCCATATGGTTTTATATTCCTTTATATGCCATATGGTAGAAAAAATCTGATTCAAATTGGTTGCAAGGAAAAATCTGAAGTTTGAATCTATTACCTCTTAAAAAATTGATTTTCAATTTGTTATACTGGTAATTCCCAAACACGTTGGACAGTGGAAGTGTTAACTGGTCCTTACAGATGCTCTGGTACTTTTTACACAATATTTGCTTTCACTCTTTCGATAAAATTCAAAGAAACATGTCTTCTAATTTTGCTAGAATGAAACCAAACCTACTTACACATGCAACCAGATGTAACTCAGTTAGTTAGAATGCTTCTAAATAAAAAAAAAGTCATATAAGTGGCAAAAGAAGGAAATAATTTTAAAATTAAAAAAAAAAGATGTGTGAAAGTGTATGTATCTGCTCTCCTTTTGTGTATGGAGATCTCTAGGCTCTTCTCTCACTTGTCATCTATGATTTTAGCTATAGAATCTAAACAAAGGACAGCTTCTTTTTAAACTCTTACACAAGTTAAATAGTTTCAGTGGAGCCCTCAACAAATTCATGGAAGAGAAAAGCACTGAGGGTTAGTAATTACACAGGAAAGACATTAGTTTGAGAAATCTGATCGAAAAGACTGGAGACCATCCAAGACAAGAGATCATAGGGGAAATGTGATATATTCTAAAAAATGCTTCCACTCCTCATACAATTTTTCCTAGGCATTCCCTTTTGACTATTTTCAAAGGCAGGATATTGGATTAAAATATATTTTGGTGTGGTCCCATACGAAATTTCATAAGTACTGCAACATCTGGCAAATGGCTGTTAATGAAGGCACAGTGCAATAGTCAAATACTATGACCAATGTCCTACTCCTGGAAAGCTTGGGCCTGGGGACTTATGTTCTTCTATGATGCCAGTGAAAATTGCAGCTCAAGAATAGAGATTTCTGTTTAATTTCACATAAAATAATTTCTCACCAAATGTTTTGTCTAACTATAAAAATAAAACTTTACATCAGATATTTTACTAATGACAGTCACATATATTTTGAGACTATATGTGCAGAATTAAAAGAGTATTACAAATATATTAAAGGTGCAATTTAGCATTAGTCCTTAGCATATGTTAAATCCCTATTGATACCTGAAGATGCCTTCTTGAAGAGTAAATTTTTTTAGTTAACTTTGGAATAATCTTTTGAACACAGGCATTGATTTCACTTCTGAGTTTTACTTGATATTTCAGAATGTTCCTGTGTAAATGTACCCTGGGAAATGCTAGTTTTGTTTCTCTCAATCTTTATTTCAAATAAGCTATATTATTCACACAGTACAAATATCAATTAGCCATGCTGATGAGGAAGACCCTAATCCAATTGCCACTGTATTATCACCACAGGCAAGATGGAATCGCTTATTTCAGTTCCCTCAGTCTCATTCAAACAGTCTGAGCTAACGATGTTGACATGAGGCATGACTGAAGGAATATTGGGATGCAGTATACTTTTAATACTCACTATTTTACATTCCAGGTAATACAAAATCTTCTCCACCTTCTCTATTACCTAATAGACCTATTTACTATTCTATTTCAGAAGTAGAAGCAGGAGAAACTGCAGTCATTGCTAGATAGTGAAACATTAATAAGAGGAAAAGGAGGTAGGGAAGAAAATAAAATCCCTTTGTATTATTCATATTATAAAATCTTTAAATAATCAAAAAATATAAATCTGTACTACTACAGATAGAGGTATTGCATTCCTCACTCTGAAGAGTTCATAGTCTAATACAGGACAGGAAAAAAGGGAAAAGAAAAAAAGTTAGTTCTACACGGTCAACATTTATGAGGCCATAAAAAGAAGGAAGCTATGAAGGAAGTGTGGACACGAGTGGGTGAGGCTGCAGACAACAACCTGAAAAATTAAAAACAATATGTGCTTTTTAGGACATTCATCAATGAAAGAAACATTATTCCAAAACTCCACAGGGAGTGAATAGATTTCTCTATGACCACCAGGAAGACCTGCCCACATAAGTACTGTTACCAAAATAATAATAATCATCATCATCATAATAAGCTATCAAATAATTGATTCTTTTCAATGTCTTCTTATGCTAAGGAAATACTGACTGGTAGCTTAGCAAAAATCAAACAAACAAAAACACATAGTGACAGTTCAATTTGTATAATAAGTAGTACAAATCCAGAATACAGAATATGGAAAAAATGACTAAGTCACTGTGCCTGAAAACTGCAGGCTGCAACTTATATGAATCATTTTGTTGCTCATGATGCTCTCGCTTTACTTTGCTCTGCAGTTCTTTCATTTTGTGGTCACTGTTTCCTTGTATGGTCGCAGAGTTCTGCTGGAGTTGTTGGCATTAGATCCCAGGCTTTACTAAAACCAACTAAAATAGTCAGAAAAGGAGATCAGAGAAAGAAAATGCCAGCCTATGGCATTTGGAGACCTTTGTGAATTTCCAATCTGATTTAAGGACTCAATGAACATTCAGACCAAACTAAAAATCTGTAGTTTTTAGTACTATGACTCTTGTCTTAAGTGTAGAGAAATGGCATTTGCTTGTGTGCCATAACTGGAGCCAACATAGCAGACTCCTGAATATACCTGTTCTAAAAGAAAATAAAAATTTTCTGGAAACACTGTTGATTTGGTAATGTTTCCATCACCTTGCTATTCGTACTGAGATAAGTATGTATTTAAGATTCTTATCTAATCGAATGCTAACATATCACCTCACCCCTTTTCACATTTCACAGCAGAGTTAATAGCATTTACTTTGCCAGCACTCCTTCCCAATAGGAGAATAGTATTCTCCATGTTACAGAGGTGGAAGGAAAGTGCCAAAAATTTTGTTCAAAAATATAAAAGTTTTAAATGCTGGGTGAAAGTTAGTTGTATGGAAGTGCTTAAGTGAGAATTAAAACTTCAACCACCAGAGAGAATTTTTTTTTTTTTTGCAATGAGTTTAAGCTCTTAAGTTTAAGGTCAGAAATCTTGGCTTCCTGTAAATTCTGACTGTTGTGTGGCCTCAGGATTTCTCAAGCGGGCTTGCTCAGAATTCATACACTGGGCATGTCTAAAAGGAAGTACATTAAGCAGCATAATGTCATAGAAACACTATGAATGTTAGCCAAAGACATTGTAATTCCAGCTGTTTACCTTAAAAACACAGTCTGAGAAGATGCTGCCAAACCTACACTTCATAGCCCACAACTTTTTTTCCTGCAGAGCTGTACAGCTGAGCTGACTCCTTCTGCAGATCAAAGAACTATTCCATGAGAGTACACTATGAGCTGGGGGAGCACAGCTAGGACACTCCCCGCTGAAATGAGAAGCTACAGCTACCAAACTCTGCTCTCATAGGAATCTGGGGCTTTGTTCAATAACTTGACTTAAAATTCACAGAATACTTTCGGGAGCAAGGATTGAGGACAGGCCCCAGACCTTTTCCTACCACATATCCTAATCTTAATGTACAGGAAGGCTGCCTGATCCTTGCCTTTTCTCCCTGTCCCTTGATTCTTGTGTTCTCCACTGCAGAATGGTTCTGCCTTAGTGGAAAGAAGGAAAACCACCTTCATTTCCATGAATGGCTCTCATGCCATGTAATATTGCTCTTCTGTTACCCTGCAAATGCAAGTCTAGGACAAATAATACCAAAGAGATCATAGGTCATAGATTGTCCACTTTGTTAATGCTCTTGGTAACCACAAATCTATTTCACTTCCCCCCATTCCTCCCCAAACGACATAATTTTTGACTGTATTGTAGGATACAAAGATGATCCAGGTAATCCTGCAAAAATCCATGCCTCTAGTTGCTAAACTCAGGTAAGACACAGTTTCAGAGATCCTCCTGTGTGGCACAATATGTTGGCCTATTTAGGCACCTGGTGCTTGGCATGTTCTTGTGAATCTGAAGTTAAGTCCTGACTGAGTTGAGAATTTCATTGCTGGAATGAACTCTTGGGCTAAATTTTCTCAGGAATATACACCATGACACCTAGGATTCCTGTCATACCTAGCACTTCTGAAACTTTTGCCAAAATCCATTTAGCTGCATCATCAAGTTAATTTAAAAGTCAGAGATGTTCAACAATTTAATGGCTCAGTTCCACAATAGCTTCTGCACTGACTTATCCTTATGTGTCCATGCTTCAGAATTTTAAATCTTGATTTTAATTATCCTTCAATTATAGCTTTCATATTTCCCCTAATATTAAACATTTGAAGAAATCTAGACACATGACACTGCCAGAGGGGAGAGAAAAAATAGATTTAGAAATATAATAATAGGAAAATTTATGAAACAAGTAGTCTCCTTTAATTTGTATTCTGCATTTGACTACAGATCTCTCTGCATGCAAACTCTGCTTCTTACCTTTCTCGACTTTAAGGAGAATCTTGTTAAAATGCACATTGACCTTTTGCAAACAATATAGGGGAAAAGGAGGAAATGTTTAATCTGTTTAATATTAATAGTAAATTTCAATCACCTCAAAGGTTACATGCACCACATAAAATATATGTTTAAGTGAAGTACATGACTATATCTTTGTAATGTATAGCTATCTATAAGCACTTATAGTTTATAAATTAGAGTGATTACCACTATTTTTCTATTCTCTGATTAAAAAAACACTGTTTGCATGAAACCGGGATTTTTCATATTATTTTGGAATTCTTCTATTGGGGAGCAATTTGTGTGAGCTGTGGGGAGAGAAGAGGCAAATGAAGACAAGGGAGGCTGATGTTTCTCCCTAATGTTTTGGCAGGTTGTGCTGGCAAAGATGTCTTTGCCAATCTTGTGCCCAAAGAGGCAAGATGGCCTAAACAATATGGTTCTGGACCTTGTAGAATGTTGTGGAAGGCAAAGATCAATATTCACAATGGGGTTAAGTCACTGAAATCTTGCACAAGTGTTTTTGAGTCTGTGTGCTTATGACTTTTTTATTATATAAGTTTCCCCTAGAGCAGAACATCAGTATTTCCCTTTTCTGGCATCATGCAGATCACTACAATTCTGATTTTGACATTTTAGTGCTTGTGAACTTAGACTAAAATAAGTAGTTTGACCATATATTTCATTTTTCTCTCCAAATGAGGGAGTAAAGCAGAATTAAGATTATTTGAGTGTCTTGGATAATTATTTCCATACCTTACACAGCTGGTTTTAAATATATTCCTATTTTTAAATTCCCTAGATAAATAATATTTGGCTTCCTAGCAACCTTGTTTGTTCTAGGTTGTTCAGATTCATCATTTAAACTCATTTCTAATTTTTTTTTTGCCTGGAATTACAAAAATACTTGTGCTGCAGATGAACAGCTACCTTTGCTGTGGAACTATTACACTAAGCAGCAGAAACAGAACATGGAAGAGAAGGATCATACTCAGAAAGTAGCATACTCATGTTCATTTCTTTCCTATTCTTTGTACTCAGTGAGTAGATATTCCAGTTATAAGTCAAAAAAAAAATCCTGCCCTTCCTGTGTAACAGGGATTAACAGAGGGATGCATATTTGGCATTCTGGAAAATCTATATGGTTACAGTGCTGGAGCACATAGCACGTGAATTGAAGCCCAGAAAACCAGGTTTGCTCAGGTCCAAAGAGAAGTCTGATGATCACTGAGCTGCAGTCTTCCATCATCAAATGGTGTAGAGAAAAGAATTCAGACAGTTGGTGAACAGCTAGGATGAGAGGTTATAGACACCAGTAGTAGGCTGAAAAAAAATCATCCTGAAGGTGGTCAAACATAATAATAGCTTACTTGTTTGTGTAATTTCATCTCCTTGAAGGTATTTAGATCTTGACTGGACATGGTCCTGAGCAGTATATTCCATGTCTAGGTTGAGTAGGATTTGGGTCTAGGTGACCTCCAGAAGTCCACCATCCAACCATTGCACCTGTAGTATGTGCTAGTATTGTTGCATGAGCTGTGTTTCAGCTCCACAGATGTCCTAGAGGATACCTACCTACAGATACCAAACCTGTGTTAGTAAAGTCTGCTTGGGATTCTGCAAGTAAATTCAGGAGAGGCAAGCCTGAGGCTTTATTTTAAGCTATTTTAATTTATTTATTTTTAACAGTAAGTTTGGAAGTTCTTGAGCTCAGAAATAAATGCTTAATTATTTCTTAACACTTCTCTTTCACCTGAACATGTGAGAGTAAATAAATTCATATTCAAATATTTTTAATTTACTACTATTTCCCTATGATGGGATATATTTTTTCATCTCAAAACCTAATTTAATAGATCCTCTTTACTATCCCATTTTTATATCCTTCTTTGTGCTTAATTTTTTCCATGTTTTTGATTACATGCCAAAAAAGATAAATAGAGCATAGTCTAAAAATCAGAACAAGCTTTTCTGGATTTCCTGCTTCTCAGTAATGAAAAAAAAAAAAAAAAAACAAACTAGTACAGAATTTACTACAGCTACTGTGTTATTCAATTCTAATCTCAAAATGAACTCACATGACGATGGAACCACAGAAGTCTGCACTATTAAGTCATTATTTCCTATATTTGATTTTGCAATTGTTGGATTATTTGTAGCTTCTTTTTGATAGACCTCAAACCTTAATCAGACCAGGAATGAACTTTTGCAAGGCTCATAGATTTTAGGATCTCAGGTTTTATATAACTCATTTTGTACCTTTTTGAAGGTCTTCAGTTCACTAAACTAACAAAAGAATAGATGAAAATTTGGTCCCTATTATTAGAGTAAGATCTGAATTTGTCCCTACAGACACATACAAGGCAAAGGAGAAATCCAAAAACCTATGCCATGATGAGTATGGGAAAATTCCCCAGCCATATGGTCTATTGATCAGAAAAAATATCATTTTATGAGTAAGCTGTTGTTTCAGGACCTGCAGGTCAGTACCAATATTACCAATGATTTCAAGTGCAGAAAAAAAAAGAGACAGACTATTGTACTCCCTTGTATAAAGCATCTCATTGTTTGCATACCACTGGGTGTAGCGGTGTGCAGCTAGTGGTGCCCAAGCTTCATGCTCATCTTTCTACAGGGCAGAAGGTCACCCGGAAAAACTGAAGAATATCCACTTTCTCTGTTTTTCAATGTAAAAGATGAAGCCATTAAATTCTGAGATTAGATATACAGTCTGATCAGGCAGTATTTCCTGCATATATTTGGACAGTATAATTCAAAGCTGGTTCTTTTTATAATCAGTAATGAATTCTTTGCTATCTGAAGCTGTTAGTAAATAACATGCTTCTATATGTGTAAATGTGTTATTTACATCAGTTAGTGACATTTTAAGTAGCAGTTAAATTGGTTTTGATTTGTTAAATCATTTTTCTTCTACATTTTGCAGTTCAAAATTTCACACTATTTTCTGAAAAATGACGGTTTTAAGAATATCTATGTAAATATTTTCTCATTACAGCTAAATAACAATTTCTGGGAAATTACATGCAAAGATCATAGGTGTAACTAAGGATAGAACTAATGGTTCTCACTAGACTCAACTACTGGAGGAAGCTAGGTGATCTGGAGCAATACCAGGTGGACCAATGTGCCTTATGGATTTTCCTGTAGAACAGCAAATGAGATGCAGAAATTGTCTAGCTCTGCACCCCAGTACTCCCTGCAAACAAATTTAACCATCTGAAAACTATGAATCTGCTTAATTTTAGAGATCGTTTCGTCTATCTCCTCCAGAGATTTTATGGTGATTTCTACACTGTGCTGACGTGTCTGAAAGGAGCCCATTTATTACTGAGATAAAAACTAGTACCATATAGCTTTAAGGATGTAAGTATTATCAATGTCTGTATACTATAATATACCAAATATCATTTCAGTAATAACTGAACTTTTCATAGTGACAAACTGGAGATGTATATAGCTTTTTCTGAAGAGGAAGTGTAACATTTGCACCACTCATACAATCAATAAGGGACAGCTGTATCTGAAGCCCTGATCCTGAGGTACAAGACTCAGCTTGAAGCAGATGTACTTTTCACATTAGATAATGGTAATGATCATCTTTCAAACACAGACAGATTGGAGAGAACATGAGGAAGACATCTCCAAGCTGATCAGAACTATATTTGACTTGATTTTACTTTCTTTTTTTTTTTCTCACTAAAATGACATGCGCTTTCATGTGCCTATCTGCCATCTTTTGGCTGTCTGTATGCAAAGCTGCATATCTACCCTTTAAACATTTTGAACACTAGAAGCTCAAACTGCAAATAATTGCCTCAGGTAAGTACAAATTTTAGAATGTGACCAATGTATTTACTCTATTGATTGTACTCTCTGAAGTAAAGTGCTGTGAGAGAGATATCCTGCAGAGACTAAAGTGACTTTATGTGCTTCCCACAGGTAAAACTGCCATCATCTGTTCTGTAGTACCACTAACTGGCCTGATTACCCTCGCAACTGAGCCAATTTTACATTGGAGTAACTCCACCATCTTCAAAGAAGGTTGCCTTCATTTAAGTTTAATCTAAGGAAGAAGATCAGGCTCCAAACATGTATAGGACGATTTTCTTTTAATCCACAGAAAATCATAAGAAACTTAAAGTAGGTCAGTCTAAGTCTTAAACTATTTGATCTTGTCTCTTCTAAAAGAAAAAAAAATCTTTTAACATTGAAGGAACAAAGTCAAGAGATTTACCCATTATAATTGAGTTACATGGACTGAGAATCTTTCATGTTCCTTTTACTTCAATGTTACTAATTTCTTCCAGTTTCCTGCCTTTTTTTCCCTCTACTTCAAGGGAAATGAAATTAACACTGAACAAAATCTGTATTTTCCTGACTCGAGGTACCAGCCACATAACCCTTTCAAATGCTCAGCAGAAATTCTTCAAAGTTAGAATAGATATTAAAGAAGGTGATCAAGGCAGAACTGCAAAACAACTGGACAGGATTATTTAAAATATATGAAAATGAAATATGAACTCTAGTGCTGGGATATATTCTACATGAAAGGCACTTATTAGCCTCACAGGGCTTCCTTTTGTGTTCCTGAAATGTTGGAAGGTGATTTTATAAGTGGAGAGATATGATTTTATAAGTAGAGAGATTGGAGCAGGCTTTAGAGAGCCTGTTCCAAAGCCCAAATGATGATAAAATGATAATAGGCTTTTGATGAATCCCTAAAACTTTATTTCTCAAACTTTTCCTTGACAAATAATAGCATTCTTAGTAACTCCAAATAGATATATTCCTTCCTACATGTAATCATTTTTTTCTCATTTAAAATGTTAATACATGGATACTCTTTGGTCATCATTTGCCTTCCAAGATATTTCCTAAAAAGGATAAAGACTAGAAAACCTGGTATCCTCTCAATGTCTCTCTATAACCCCCTAATGTAGTAAATTCCACCTTTCTCTTCACTTCCATCTCTCAGACTTGTCCTTAGCCCTGACCCACCTCTTTGCCTGAACATGAGCCACTGTGCATCTGGTTGACTCAGAACCATGGGCAGGCTGATAAGTATTCATAGACTTCTTGGCTGGCTGAATTCTCTTTGATCAGCTCAGGGCTAAAAATCTATCTGCAGCATCTGCAGGGCACAAAAATGGTTCTCTACCCAATCTGTGAGAGTTTTATACTCCTAAGATTTTGTAATGTTTGGAGAAACATAGTCAATAGGAAAAAATATGATCATACAAAGCCTCATCTTACTAAAAAGCCCATCTAAAAGCATTGTCACTTTGCTATTATAAGCAAGTCTTACACTCAGAATCATATTTCTATTGGGTAGCTTAAAGAATTTCAAAATCAAAGTAACACTGACAAAGAATACATGAATACTAATAAAATATTCTCTATCCTTATCTAGAAGGTTTTTTTTGTCTTCTGATTCTGTGAAGATTTTGCATAGTGTTCCTAAAAACTCCCTATACCTTTGACCTTAAAGCAGAACAAGGAAAATGCTGTATTTGTTGTATTACTTATCTGATCTGAAAATCGCTTGAGATTTATTTGAGAAATTTGAAGACTGTAAAGTCTTGGGAGAAGCTTCCTTAATTCATCAATTTAAAATATGTCCTACAAGAAAGAGATACTCGTATGTTTATTTTTTGTTCAGACTTGGAATCTTTCATGCTTACATTGTCAAGTACAAAACCATTTATAAGCAGAATTAAGAGTGTCTTTGCAATAAGTTAGAAATTCACATAGATAAAAGAATACGAGCAGTTACCTATAGTAGGTGAATGTGGGATTATTATTATTTAATTTCACAGTCAGTAAAACCTTTGACAAAGAAGAAAAATGATTTTTCACTATTAAAAAATAGAACAGTACAAAAGAACCTATAAACTTGCAGGGTAAGGAGTATTGAATAAGAACAGTTTCTTTAGCATAAATTAAAGATCCATCTTGTCCAGTAGCACGTCTGATTGTCATCTAGCTCATGTTTCATATGGAGTCTCCTCCTACACTCTCCTAATCAATTTGCTTATATGTCTGAGTGAGCTTTTCTTCAAATATTGGATCCTAACTCACTCAAATTAACCACTTGAAAAACTGCCGAATTATCCCTGCTTAGATTTTTACCACTCACCTCTGATATTGATACTAAGCAATTCAACTTTACTGTGAAAGATTTAACTATTTCTGTAACATTTCTATTAGAGAAGGATTTTTTATTTTAAGGAAAAAAGTGAGAATTTTTCAACTGCTTAACAGTAACCATGTTCCAAGCTTAGTGCCTGCAGGATGAAAGAAGTATGGAGTGAGGTTGGAAGGGGGAAGATTCATGTTTCTGCATAATGCGTTTCAGAATTGTCCGCAAATCTCATGAAAATGAGAATATCCATAGAACTGAATGGCTCTACTCAGGATCTTTTGGTTCTATACAGGTTATAAATCAAGATACACACCTACTCCACATAACCACTAGATACCTGGTGAAAAAAACAACAAAGAAATCATCAGCTTCTCTTTGTATTTGCTTTTGATGATAAATTTTCCTCATTTACTTGAAGTCTGTTCCCTGCTAGAATTTGTACAAGGCTTTCCATGGAAAGTTTTGTTTTGTTGAAACAATATTTTCTGATAAAAAAATAAAAAGAAAACCTTCCCTCTGGAAAATTCCCCACTAACTCTAATTCCTTTCTTTGAAGTTGTAATAAACTCAAAACCATGGAGGGAAGAAGAGGTAGAAGCGGAGGTGGTTTTTTGTTTTTGTTTTTTTTTATAATGTTACTGATGCCAAGCTTATTTCCAGAATATACTAATTCATGGTGCACTTCCACCCTAACTTTAAACTAGATATGCAGCTACTGTAGGAGTATTGTCCTGGATTTTCTTCCTTTACCCATCTCCAAGCCAGTTCAAGCTGAAGCCTTGGCCTCTCACACTGCTAAATAGCCTTTTGTTGAAGCTGATATTAGCAGCAGACAGAAAACAGGTAATGTTGTGAATGTTTGAAAGGGTTCACACAACTTGGGAAACAGCCTATGCATTTGTTTGGCACAGGAGTAACAGGCTATAGCAGCATCAAGGGGGTACAGGGAAGCTCCTTGGCTCCTGCTGCAATTATAAATAAGAGCAATAATAGATATCTATTTTCAATTAGTATTTTATCATTTCTCCCCACTCAGAAAAAAATAAATCTGATGCAAAAGAGCACACAGACATAACACCATCTAAGTTCAAGAAAAAAAGACAAGAATTTAAGCATTCAATCAGCAGCATTTTATCATTTTGCATAGATGAGAGATGTAAAACTTGGCAAAAAGTACTCAGTGATATATATGGTATATATAATACAATGCCATGTAAAAGCTTATTTATGTGACAGTGGCCTAACTATATATAAAATGAATTTGACAAGGACAGACTTAATGATGTGGCTCTCTTTCATTTTAACTCTTAGTCTGTCTCAAGACAGTGGATAAAAATTCATCCATCCTTAAATGTGTTCTTCTAGTAAGAACTCCCATTAACCTCTCATGGACCTTTTATAAACTAAGGAGTATTAAAACTGTTCTAAACCAGTAAATGGTGAAAATAGGAAATAAATGTTGCAGAAACACAAATCCACTGGGATTTATTCTTTGAAATCTTTCACCTTGCATGGATTTGAAGGCAAGGACTTTCTTTTCATTCCTAATAGGTATAGTTTGAGTGATTTATTGCAAGGTTGAAAATTGAATTTACTATTTTTGAAATATGCTTTGTTTAAGAACCCTATATATTTGAGTCTCCTCTTGTTTATGCCTCAGTAACTACTTTACTAGCTTCCTTTCAGAGACGCAGCATTTTACCCTCTGCTTACTTTCAGGTTCGCTAGAAAACTATGCATCTTGTTTAAGGATTTTCTTCTCCAAATCTCTCTAAAGTAATTTACATTTTTTTCTTTTCAATAAAAAGATATATAAATCTAATGAAAACTGAAATCATTCTCATTTTCAATAGCTTATCTAATTCCTACTTATTTCCCTCTTCCTTTTTAATTGTTCTTCATAGGCTCAGGCCATGCATGGAACACAACCTATTCTCTTCAGTGAAGCTATTGATTAATCTTTATTTCAAGTGAGAATACATCATTATATTACCTACACATGCATATTTTTCTTGGATTTACAAAATATTTCCTGGCTCCTTTTTGCCTATCTGCTATGTCATTAACTCTTACTAGAGGAGAGCACCTTTAATTTGTGTATTGAGTTGTGAATTTCAAAAATACAGAAAGGATCAGAAACCAAATTCTGTATTTTAGCATCAATAGAATTTGTCATATTTTTAAGCTTCATCTATATATTTGGCACATAAATATTAGGAAGCGTGAGTGGTAGGTTAATGGACAGATTTTCTTTTGATAGCTCATCCTAAGGAAAAACAAGTCACATGGATACTACTTTATAATATTTCCCCTTGTTCATGTCTGTCTTATCTAGTAACTATGTTTGGAATCTAGAAAACTTCAACTTAGGTGAATGAATGTATCAAACAAAGCTAGCACATTGTTATAGGATTATGCAAACTTCTACCCTAGAAGGAAAACATGTGAAAAAAAAATGCTGCACACTTCTCCATATTATTCTCTGAATAACCTTTGCAGAGGTAAACAAAACAGAAAAAAAAAATCTAACAGCAACAATGGTTTTCCAGGGTATAAAAAGGAAAATGCATATAACAATGGTGAAGAAAAGCTCTAAACTTGAAATTACACTCATAGAACTCAGTTTGCAGAACATGGAAAGGTTGTGTATGGGAAGGAAACTGTGTATGAAAGGCTGTGTATGAGAAGTAAACTCAGAAGGATGCAATAGTACCCCTCACACGCTATGAGCTTTTTAGGGCTAATATGCACTACTCCTTTGTACAAAGAGAAAATTTGTCAGTTCATTAGAGAGGGGCTCCTAAGATTTTTGTTCATGTCACTGCTTTGCTGCAAGGACTCTAAGTGACCATGTTAAGTGACAGCTACAGGTCCTCTGCAGATATTTTTCTGAGGCTGTCAAACTCAGAATCTAGTTGCCCTGTTTCCTCCTGTAATGATGTGATAAGGCATACAGGGCTTATTCTTGAGTTCAGGAGGAGGAATCCTAGTGTCTGCATTTTGGCCTTCCAGTGAGATAGTAGCACTACTTTAAGATATAGAGAAGAAATGTAAATAAATATCCCAAGAAGTGCCCACTATCACTATTGTGATAATAGATTGGCATAAATGCTGAAGAGGAGCAGATACAGGCCTAAAACCATTGATAACTTCAGTCAAAAGTTGTAAAATATCTCCCTCACAATACGTTTTGTTCATATGAAATATGAAATCTTCCTTTAGAATCATATTATCATTATGGTTAT
Source organism: Nothura maculosa (assembly GCA_032353885.1). NCBI lineage: Eukaryota > Metazoa > Chordata > Aves > Tinamiformes > Tinamidae > Nothura > Nothura maculosa. The sequence goes on along the minus strand of JAUBOD010000048.1, from coordinate 853,729 downwards.
ATCTTTATGATTTCTCTTCCTTTAGCTTTATTATTATTATCGTATACTAATTGTCTGTATTTACAAGAGTCTGTACAAGTCTCAACTAGCCATCTGTTAAGGGCATCATGATTTCCTACTGAGAAAACTAGCATGTAGCTATGTAGACAGAAAAATGCAGGACGGTGATTTGAAAAGGCAATATATGCATACATAAATTGGCTCCACACAACTGAGAACTACTGCTCTTGTGTAACTCTTTCCTCTTTTTTTCATGCAGTGGCAGCAGTTTTTGATCATTACCATTCAAATCATGCTTTTTATCCTACCTTGTCCACAGATCAGCAACGTTTGTGGTAAAACAGAGAAGAAGGAATATTTATAAACTGCACAAAATTATATTAAAATGGAAGCCTGAGGAATAAGATCTCTTAAAGCAAATGTGGTGGTCTGAAAAGAATGATTTACATTTCTGTACCTTGCATTTTATTAGCAAATGCATCTCAAGGCAAAAACATCTCTCTAGGATACTTCTGTCACTGCAAAACAATTCCTTTTTCTGAAGACTGTTCCTAACTATGAATAAAATGAGAAGAAATTTTGTTAGGTTCCAGAAGTAAAATGCACCATATCCTATCAAAGCTTTTTATACACAGTCAAACAATAATTGGAAACCTTTCCCAAACTGTCATTCTCAAATTCATTGTGCAGACATGTGTCAAAGGGTAAATCTCCATAAAAAGGAGAGCAGATAAAATACTCAATAGGATTAAGAAACTATTAGAACACAAAGATTTGACAAGAAAGGCACTGGTAATCAAGATCCTGCTACAAACGAGTCAGCATGCCAGGTTGCTGAGGTTATTGTATTTTCCTAGCAGGAGCATCTGACTTTTTGGCAGTACACTAAGTAGATCAAAGTCATTTATAGCTTTGCACATGGTTAGACTACTGAATCCAGTGGGATTGCATAAACTTTTCTGTCTAGTTCTTCATACAGGGCTTACTTATCTAAAATTATTTTGATACAGAACCAGTACAGCAAATTCTGCTTGTTCTTACCCAGAAAGTAAGCACTTGGAGAAGCATCTGTTATTAAAATGTTTGTATACTCAGTATGCACTACTTCTTTTATTTACAAATAGCAAAATACTGTTTTTCCATGTCAAAAAGAATTGTATGGACATGACATTATCTTACTGAACAGACTGCCTTCTCTGTCAGTCCAGGATCATATCTGCACACTTAGAAAAGAAAAATGTTTGCTATTTCTTTTTACCTCTTTTGTCCCTTCAGAAATGGCACAGCTGAGAGCATATGAAAAAGATTTCACTTTGTCCAACTGACAGTTGCGCAATTATCAGACAATTTCTCCATCATTTGTGCCTGAGGGCATCACTAAAGCAAGAAAAGCACTGAAAGCAGAGCTTGGTTGTTTGTAAGAAATAGCAGAACAAATCAGTAATTTAACTACAGGCTACTTAGATTTTCAGAACAACCATAAGATGGGAGAGATGAGAAGTAAAAGTCTGGCTAATATCTAAGATGGAGTTGCAGTAGCTACCAGATGGCACCATATTACATGAGAGCTACCTGGGGTAGGGAAGCAGGACCTGGCGACAGGACCTTCCAGTGTGATGTTTGTTATCCACTGGTAAAAGGACTGCATGTACAGCCAGGCACCATCATGCAGCGAACCAGGGCAGCAGCAGGAGGCTCTGAATCCTTCAAGGGTTGTAGACTCACCCTGCCTCCTCCCCAAGCATTCACAACTGACTGCACAAAATGTATTTACTTGTGCCCTATACCAGAATTGTATATATCAACCTCCCAAGAAGCTAATCAGTGAAATATCTTTACAGATCCAGGACTTGGAAAATAATACAGCACTCCTGATTTACTGGTATGAAAAGCATGCACAGAACTGCAGACCCCTAGCTTTTTTCCAGATCTGGCATCATAGCGTGTTCAGGGGCACGCAGTGGGGTATAGGGCCAGGGTGATGGCGATAATATATATGCAGGAGACTAGAATAAGGACTGCCCAGTGCTCACTTCCAACAGTGAGATCCTCCTAAATATAGAGGGTCTAGAATAAAAGCTGAACATATGCGTATGAATGAACAGGAAGGTAGTAACTCAGAGTAATTTTTCCAGAATTCCACCTGAAGGAAAACTGACTAGTGCTTTATAACTCTAGAAAACATATGATGTTAACAAGACACACAAGTCTTTTGCTTGCTGTACTAAAATTTACATCTATTCATAAATTGTTTAATCAGGGACTTCAGAGCGCTTTTGTTAAATGGTTGGTGGGAAAAAAAAAGGCATATTTCATACCAAAAAGAAATGGCAGTGCTGTAGCAGTGAAAGCTAATTCTACAGCAGAAGGAAAATGGCTTCTTTCCAGCCTTTACAGACATGACTGAGCCTTCAAATACCACATAAATCTTTTCCTCCACATTGCTAAAATTCACATTGTTTCAAGAACAATTTTACCCTGAGAGGGTATCAAATCCATTAGTTAAACCTAATATATGAGGGAAAAAAATAATAATTTAACCTGTCTCTATTTCTAAAATTTCAGAGTTCGGCTTTTTTTTTTTTCCTCCTCCTCCTTGAATGGAAATAGAATTCTAGCCCTGGTGACCTTGAAAAAGCAAATATTTTATTGTACCTTACCACCAAAAAGATTATTCTGACTTTAATATGTCTCTATCTGAGTTTATCTCCAACACATAGTACTTTGGAGTCTGAGAACATTCAGGTAAAACTTCTAACACTTAAGACTCAGTCTTGCGAAGATTTATGGATATGATGAACTTTAAACAGAAAAATAATCCCAGCAAATTCTTTCTCTTCCCATAACTTCAGCAAAATAATTTACTTTTCTTTAAAGTTAACTGTGTGCAAGCAGGTCAAGAATCAAAAGAGCATGATAGCTGATGGTTAAGTAGAAGATAAAAAATGCTATTGGAAGAAACTCCAGCATATATATGAAAATCACTCCACAGCTCTGTGAAGATATAGAATATAGCTTCCATCCTTTTGGGATACTAGTCTAGTTTCAGCACGGTGAGCCAGAAAATGTTAATATAGCCTTCTCCTTGGATAAACTATGTGATTGCTGTGTAGAGGTAATCTTACAAGTAAAGAAAGACAGTTTTGTGCAAAGGTCGGAATGCTGAGGTTAAAGAGACAATCACCTAAATCAGGAAGAAAATCTTGAATTTGGAAAGTATGGCAGAGCTCCAATGGATTTTATAAGCTTTTCCTTTTTCTTATCTACAAACTGGAAGAGTTGGAATTAGAATAATGATTTTTAATTAGGAAATAGTTTGTCCTTCTTCCTTTGCTGCTGAATCAAATGAGTTCCCAAATCAAATCCATCAGTGAGAGCCTGGCCCTCATGAGCTCCAGGCTGAAGAGGCCATGGAGTGCTATACAGGTCAGAGTTGTTCTGCAGTTTGACCTTTTGACTTTAATCCTTAAGAGTTCTGTGCAGTCCAGTGAATCTTGCATTTAATTATTTGTATAAAATTCCTAAACAGTTTTTATAGCAGAAGCTACAACTTGTTTTTTCCTTCCCAAATCAGGGAACTACAGGAGTCATACTTCCTCCTGTTCTGCTTCTCTCTTTTACTTCAGTCTGAGCTATAATTTATACAATCACATTGATTCAGGAGAAAGTATTCAGTTTTGTCCTTAGGGAGAGAAACATAAAATTTTGAGTACTGGTTGAAAGTGGGGTAAAGCTCAATTTAGCACTTTATGAACTAGACCATATTGCTTCCATATTTAAAGAATATTTTTTTCTCTGCTTAGCCACAGATTCTGCAGCACTCAGCTCTGTGTTTGTTGCTATGCTGTTGACTAGATTAGAATGTTTGTGTTGGTGGCACTCTTTAAATATTTATGTTACCGAAAACATAAGGCTTAGTGTCACTGCAGTGGGAAGAGGACACTTTAAAGGTACATAGAAAACACGATGAGTTTAGAGGAATACATTACAGACTCCTTAGAGCTTTCATCCTTTAGATAACACAGAGATTTTCAGGTTTCCTAAAGAGATGCAATTTATAACCAATTTCCTTAGTATTTCCAGTTCTGTCAGATAGAAGTGTTAACATTATAAAAGTGTAACATTTCTGGCACAAAAAACTCCAAATGCATTACTCTCCCTTTCCCCCACAGTGCCAATTTGCTTGGAAAAGAAAAGTAGCTACCACATACGTTTATCCTCTGTGCTTATTGCTATTGTTTCCCACAGGTGTCTGTCATGCACCTGTGTATCCTTTTGAATTCAAATTAAGCAATTTGTCCATCTCTCCAGTTTCTCTTCAAAAAGTATGTCAAGTTTTTGCAACTAAAATAGTTGAAAAGTAAAATTCTCTCGGGGGAAAAAAATGGAACAGGGCACTTACTTAAAAATTATCACATTATCTTTTATATCTTAAACTTGACATAAATACCTAAATTCTCTTTTTTTTTCTTTTTTTTGCAAAAGGAAATTAACTCTTTTCAAAGTATAGATAAAATTAAATAATTTTCTCCTTGTAAGTTATTTTCCCTCCTTTTACTAAGACAGAATATAACTGAGAAATGTTGAGAACTCAGAAATTGGTCACCAAGAAGGAGATTATGTTTTGAAAGTCTTTATGTAGAACAGATATAATAATGCAATGACTCATATATATTTTCATATATGTTTAACTTTGCTTTTTCTGGTAAATCCACAATTAAGAGAGACAAACTCACCTGACGAATTTCTTAGGAGTTTCTTAAAAATAATGAAGAGGACTCTGCAAAGATTACCAAATTTGTCTCCTATGGTCTTTCTATACAAAGTATGCAGAAAGGCACGTATAGAATCACAATCTTCCTAGAGAGAAACATGAGCAAAGTGACTCTTACCTTCTAGCTGTGGGTAAAAGCAGTATGAACATTCATCAGTGGGACTGTTTCTGTCAATAAATAAATAAATAAATAAAAATAGAGCACTTTCCATGGACAGATGAAACATTTTTCTTCTACCTCATTGAAATTGCAGCCCAAAGAAAGTTAACTTTAAATAGGAGCAGGCTTATTATTTTCCTTCTATCTTATGCCCCATTCCTCTCTGATTCAAACATATTACTTTCAAAAAAAAAAAATCAGTAGCAGGTGGCAGTATCAAACCATTGTAAATTTGGCTGGCTGACAATCAATTTTGTCACCTCCTCCAACTCATCTATCAAATTATGACATGACGAAGATAATGTCACACTCAGGGTTAACGAAGATCTGGGAAAGGCTCTCAAAGATATATCGTTAGGATATGACTCCAACTTTAGCTGAGTAATTTTATATACAAAGATATGAAAAGGAACAGAAAATACTAGCACCTTGTCTTTTCAAGCCTATTGCTGCAGAAGTGATTCCCATCTGTTTGTTCTTACAAGCTGATGGAATCCTGTCAGTTGTCTCTGACGTATAGAACTAAATTTGAAAAGAAAAAGTCGAATCTACACTTCCTGAAGATGAAAGAAATCAAGATCATTTTACATTTCCAAATTTCCCCAGCCCACAAAACCTAATACTGTTTCTAACATAGGCCACAGAGGCTTCATCTAATACTTTCGTGCCAATAAACAAACTGCAACACAATTGGTGCAAAGACAATATCTAAACAGTAACAAATCATCTTTTTTTAAGAAGTAAGCTATATCCTGACATATGCAGCTACCAAATGCTTCTCAGATGTTTATCCTAATTATTTCTAACCAAACCTCTCTGAATGCTATGGTGATAGTATATACATCTGGTGATCGCTATAATATAAAGCACTTAAAAAGATGTCTTCCTGACAGACCCATTAAAAGCACAAGCCATTCTCTTAAATGAAGCACAGTGAGTCAGATCATAGTCAGTGTCATCTGATTTTAAAAATAGGACAACAAGTAGCTATTGGAAATTTGAACTCCACATTTTTATTATATTTTATAGAAAAGTAGAAGAGTCTTTTAACAAATCAGGAGCATGGAATTAAGGTGCTTTGATGAATGCATCATGTAATTTTTTTTAAAAAAACAGAAAGCAGGCAAAATAATTGTCAAGTCTTAAACAATGTAGACAGAAATTCATGATAAATGTAAAAAGAAAAAATGCAGTTGCTGTCTGGCTACTATTATGAAGCTGTAAGGAAAGATGTCCTCATTTTAGCTATCAAAATCCTTGAATCGCAGAGACAAGCTCTAATGTCAGATAGTTATGAAAAACACTTGTGTTTTATAGTTTGCATCATGGGAAGCTCTGAGTGAAACAAAGGCTGTGATCTCTGTAGCCCACCACAGTGATCTAATACAAAAGGAAAACTTCAGATGGTATCTATTGATCAGAACATTCCCACAGACAGAGCAGCTGCCTATTGAGAAAGGCAGCCCTTCCAGTTCACTCTCATGGAGATGTCTACTAAAAACACTGCTAGTTAAATCTTTGCTCGCAGGTTTGTGCATTTTAACATATACCAGCCAAAGGCAAAAAGAATGCTGCTCTGACTACTCAGAGGAAGAAGTCTTGCTCCTCAATGTATGCTCTTATAATTTAAGGAGTACTTCATTCTTTAGTAGGACTCTAAATGGCACAGTGGAAAAAATGGATCTACAAGATTTAAGGCTGATTTAGTAGAGATTACAAATTAAGTAAATATTTGATATTTAAATGACCTCTGTTTATAAGATACCTGCCTTATTTCATGAGGAATAATTTCTTGCACAAGTTCAGAATATAAGATCCAGTTTGCGGGCATCTGCTTTCAAATTTATGCCTTCAATAAAAAAAAAAAATCCTGTAGGAAAAACATTGCTAAAAGCTGGAAAACTCTGTGAATATGACAAATCTTTAAATGGTGACACAACTAACACTTCCTTGAAGAGAAATAATGTTCTTTGAAAACAAAGAGGTCACTTCAGTGGTTTCATGAAGAGTTAAAACACATTACAATCCTGCAAGTTTTTAAGTAATCTATGTGACTTAGGAAGGGACACCATTAACAAATATAAGATATGTTCCACCTGTAGCTAAAGAAAGCATGAGATAGACTTGAAATCCTTAAACCCTGTAGGTTTTGCCATAAATACAGCATATAGTAAACACTAGCCAGAGTCAACATAGCTAAGAAGCTAATTGGATGCAGACTATCTGCTTTGCCAGCTGCACTGTTAATCTTCTTACTTAACAGCACATCATGATGTTCAATTAACTGAAGTGCTTTTAGGGTGTTCAGAGACTGATAAAAATAACTAAATGGCCACAGCACATAAAAGAGACAACGAATATTGGAGCAGGTTAATCACCCTACTGGACTCAAGAAGTGAACTTGTACCTCTGCTGGTATCACTAAATCAGGTTTGTTGTTGTGGTCTGAATATTATTGGCCAAGTGGTATCTTATAAAGCGGTTCCAAACATTTATTTCATTAGTCACAGACTAAGCCAATATAACAGCCATTAGTCACGGATGTCAATAGTTATTAACAGGTTCCCAAAGGCACTTTCTTCTTAATGTCTGTTACATCTCTTTTAAATGCCTTTTAATTATAAATTAAAACAGTGCAAATTCTTTAATAAAAAGAGAACTAAAACAAATTATTACTTGACACATTTTAAAGGGGAAAAATGGATAACTTTCCAGAAAATATTAACAAAAATGCGCATTCTCCTTTAATAAATGCTCCACATCTTCAGCATATTATGTTTTTATGCACACCTCTAGCATTTGAAATAATCAAAGAACAACGTTGCTTATTCTATAAATTTTTAATAGTGAAGAATTACATTTTTATGAGATAACAGTTGGCCTAGAAAAGATTCAGTCTGCAGGTATATCTTTTATGTAGCAGCTGAGCAGTTTCCTACAACAGTCAGTTTAATCCCCTAAAATCTCACATAATTTATTGATAAAAGAAAAACTAACTCCTATTCTAAGAATTTTCCTGACATTCTTTTGCTATGAGCCACTGTACAAAGAACATAAAGGTAGAACTACAGATCCGAAACAAAAAATATATATAGTATAGATAGATAGGTAGGTAGATTGTGTGTGTGTGTGTGTGTGTGTGTGTATACACACACTTCAGATCTTAGTTTTAGTTATAGCAACCACTAATTTTTAAAACAAACTGGAGCATTAGAAAGAGTTGTGTTTCAAAGACAAACAGCAGATCTCAACAATAGAAGATATTCAGAAATTCTTGCTACATCTAACAACTATAAATTCATGTATGTGGTTTGCTTATTATTTTTTTCCTTCATAGGACTGAAGTTCAACTCAATTTTCAAAAGTTTACCTCATAGGTGTCAATGTAGGAACAAGGCTTGCAAATTGATTCATGCTATTTGTTGGCTCATTCTTACAGATAATACCATAACAAAATAGGGATTTGACACCCATCTTGATAGACACTAGGAACATCATGATGGAGGCAGTGTTTAGCAGTCACATGTAATTATTATATTTCCAATACTTTCCTATAATGACTAAATATGAAACTACAGAAATATATTAAAGGTTTCCCTGATCATTTTCTAAGCCATAAACTATTAGTCCAAATTCAGTGCTTAAAGTGAACATATAGACCTATAATGAATAAAGTGAAATTAAGAACAAGAATAGACCATTAAATTTTATTCAATCAACATAATGATACAGACATCTAAAATTGAGTTTTATCTATAAGCCAAATCATCCTTAATTTTTTAAAGAACTATACAGGATGATTATACAGGATGATCTGAAGTCTATAGAAACTCAAAATCATACCTTTTTTGTAAGACAAACTCTAGAAAGTTGTATTTATTAATCAGTAGGACATCATTCACATAAAAATCTCATCATAGTTATAAGAAAGATATTGCATAATATGGTATTGTTTATAAATATGTTGTAAAATGAAAAATAGAAGAAATAATTTCCATTTTTTCAAATAAAAAGAATGGAATAATGTAGAAATAAACTTACCAAAACAAGTTAAGTGTAAAACATTGTTAAAGTGTCATTATTTCTCAAAAAAACACATCAGGACTGCAGAGAAACTAAACCTCTTGTTAGATCATGTACTCAGCTACGTAACTGGTGTAGTGTGAGGATTATTGATTGATTAAACTTTCTCACTTATTGCTTAAACAACAGGATATTTTAGGACCTAAAATTTCAGTACAAAGAAGGAAACTAAATATTAAATACACAGCATCATATAAAATGGAGCACTCTACCCAGAAAGTATTCAGTCTGCTTTGAATTTTGCATGAGAAGTCAAATCTCTATACGTAGCTCAACCGTCTAATCATTAAATCTAGAAGAAATTTCCTTACAACAAAAGTACTAGTGGTAAGAAATAGCAGTCACTTGAACTGACTGAGAATTGCTTTAAGGCTTTAATCAGACCTAAACCTGATTAAAGGTCTAATTGGCTTGATTACTGAAGGCAAGAAGAAAACAAGTGCTATACCTGTTCATGATAAAAGAGCTGCAGAGATTTCAAGACTTAAATGAGAAAGATGTTTAATAAAATAAGATTGCTATTTTCTAGAGCAAAATTATCACCTGAGGAAGCAGAAGTCAAAAATGAAGGCAACTCTCCACCTCCTCAACCCCAGCCATCTGCAAGCCAGGTACAGCCTTTAATGTTCATAGATTCCTTAATGTTAGATTTTCTTTGGAAAATATATATACATTTGGATTCCATAGCTGAGATTTTCAAACAACCTTGCAATCCTGGATATCAATCACTGTTTAGCTGAATAAAATAAATGACTTTATTTCTTCCTATCTATCAGACTCCTTTTTTATGGAGAAAATATAGATTTGCTCCTTTTGTAAGTTTCTTTCTAAATAGAACTGACCTTCTGTAGTATAAGCTTATTTGACTCTTGATCAGTATTTGAAGTGAAGAATTAGAAATCCTAATATGGCCTTTTCTGATATGCTGATGTATTTATTCCTCTCCATCTTGTTCCTTGCAGACAGAAAATACTGGTATATTCTTTCTAAATATAGGACTCCCATACAGATCTGTATCAGCTTGTTTCCTTGTTGAAACAGAAAAGTAATTCAGTAGGTTTTATTATATTTTATTTGGTTTGTTTTTACTAATGTAATTCCATTTTGAAAAATAAGTCACCTATATTATCCTGTAGTTATATATATATTTTATTTATTGTTTCTTTACTATAAAAATTAACTCATTTTTTCCATATCAATTAATGAAATATTTTAAAATGAGGTAGAAAGATAGATATTCCTTTATTTGTCCACTTTAAAAATTTGTTTTGCTAAAATGTCACACAAAATGTTCAGTGGTTCCCTCTCTTCCTCACTTTTCTTTTTACAGCTTGACATAATTAAAACTTCACAATACAAATTTGCTACAGTGTAGGTTTAACCAAATCATCAGTAAAATGAAACCACACGTTTTCAGAGACTGTGTAAGATATTAGCCATTCACATGAAACTTGATAAAGTAATTTTATGAGAGAGGATGTGTGGACATACATTCTAATTAAACTGAAACCTCATAAAAATTTTAAAAAAAACTTTAAATATTATGTAGCCAAAAGCAGAAGTTCATCAGTTACCAGAATTAGCTGGGCATTTCCAGTCTTTTATTTTAGTGACATAAACCATTTAGATATATCTGACTAGCAGTGCTTGTATTTGGTGCTGAGATTTTGTTCAGCATGGCCTAAGTATTTAGAAAAATAAATATATATTGGCTCATTGACTTTCAAGAAAGAGTTTCTACTACTCTCCTAATTGACTTTAAGCATCACAGGAACAGGGTTCCTTGTGAGAAGAAAAATAATTCCTGAATCTGAATGGCTAAATTCTGTGTAGCATCACACTTCATTTGGCAAACAAACCAGAATAGGTGGTAGGAGAAGACTGTGGAGTATATCTAGGTTTTCCTAGAGTCATGGATAACATCTGATTAAAAGGATTCCATATATTCAAGGCAATAAACAGATCATATCCCATTAGCATCCACCATAAGGAATAACCTTATGCTAATGGAAGTCTAAAAAAGAGAAAAATAACCTTCAAAGCAAAAGATCTTCCAGATTCCTTCAGTATGCATAGAGATTCACTGAGTTTTCTTTACTTAAATATATATTAGTACTTCAATGTCAGATTCTCTGAATAGAATCAGACAAGAAAAAGAAAAAAGAAATGCTTGCAGAAAAAGACAATCCCTAAATTAATCTCAGTGGTTCAAGAAAAGAGCAAGATAAATCTGCAGAAGGAGAAAAAAAGAAAAGAAGCACTGAAGTCGCTTAAGTATTTCCATAAGATTTCCATATGCCTACTGTATCTAATGTCTCCTTTTATGAATCATTGTGGTAACATCAGACAAATTCAGCTCTAAAATGCTTGCAGGCTTGGCTAAGCAATGTGCTGTCATGTAGCTCTGAAAGACTGTAAGATTTCCCCCCTTACTCAGTCCCTTCTCCTCCTTGGGCTGCTCTATCGAAGCCAAGGGGGAGCAAAGCACATGTTGTGTATGAGGACTTGACTACAAACCAGGAGGGGAGGGAGGCAGTGAGACTTATGCAGCAAAAGTTATTGTCTCTTAATTTGTGAGGATTGAGTTGTGTCATCTAGTAGACAGCTGGTCTATTGGCCCTACAGAAAGTTTAGGCAGAAGGTGAATGGGAGGACACAAACTGAGCTTGTGATCAGCAGCCCTGAACACACCAGCCTTGGCAATGTGAAGGACACACTGGGGTGTGCAGCAGTGTAACTCCAGGCTAATCAAGGTTGTGCAGTACATCTGAAGACATCCCTCTAACCTCTGCATTTAAGCCTGCTTTTTGAACCTATATGGAAATTCTTGTCCAAGAATACACAGAATACCCAGAAACAATGCAGAGTATGTGTGAACTTGAGTTTCTAAGTTCCTATTCAAATACTAATTATTTGTTTTCCCAACAGTTAGAATCTGTGTTTTCTAATATTTCTCTTTGTTTCCTAAAGGTTGAAAAGAAAGATAAGCCAGAGAAAGCTGGGGTCAGCACAAATGGAGGACCAGCACCAAAACAAGGTCAGTAATAAGCCATGTATTAGAGCTCAGAGATTGACTGAACAAAATATATGTATGGGATTTAGGGCTGTAAGTAACATCATTCCTCTTCCAAATGCTATGTTCTGCCAGAGGCTGATTTTATTTTTTTATTTCTGGAAGAAATTAAGAACTCTGAATTCCTATTGACCCTAAAGCAATAATTTGTTACAGTAATGCTAGCACTTTCCAACCATAATAAAGGAATATAAGCTTTCAAGCACATAGTCTCTTCATCAGCTTGCCCACTTTTATCAGCTAGGCTAACAAAAGCTATTCCTTTTGCTGTAAGCCTGATTCCATCTTTTAAAACTTTCTGTAAAATAAAGGTATTTACTAGCCTAAGAGAGAAAAATGCATATATTTTTTATGTATCTTTTCTTGAACATGAAAAAAAATGAGCAGTCATTGAGATCTTCCTCCAAACAAAATCGCTATTAAGAATGATTTGTCATCACATGCAGAAGATACCAAGAACTGGAACACAGGAACATAGAACTCACAGCAACAAGACAAACTGCTTACTAGCCTAATAAGCTGATTGCTGAATAGAATAGCAATATGCCCATGACTATTTTGTCATGTTGCCCCCAGCACCTTGGCTCCTTTTGTTTTTGAATAGCCTGCCCTGTACCTAATGCCAGGGTCTTGAAAAAGCCAGAATGACTGCTGCAACAGCTACAAAAACAGGAGGCTAAGGATGGGTGAAGCAGCAGCTACTGCTGAGACATGTCCTCATTGTCCTCCCTTAGAGCCTCAGAGATACCATCTGCTCCCCTTCCATCCTCCCATACTGGCAACATCACTGCATCCAGGGTTTTTGACAGCCATTTGATCCTTCTGTCCCCTCACCTCTTTACTTCTGAGGCTCTCTTCACTGGAACAGCAAAGCGTAGGATGAAAAACCTTCAATCTTCTATGATAAAGATGACTTAAGGTCAGAAGAGCACTAGAAAGAGATCATAAGGAAATTTGCATTAGCCTTGCTGGCACTTCGTCTAATACTAACCAGCATCACTATTTCTTTCTTGATATATCCAAACTTTAAACAAAGCCAGTTTAATTCAATTATATTGTCATAAATAACTGTAGCACTAAATCAGTGAAAAATAAAATCTTACATGAGTTAACTGTAGCAATAAGCCACCCACTGAAAAAAAAATCTGATTTGTTCAGTGGCTTTTTAACAACATTAAATCACAGATAGTATCCCATGACAGAATGAATGACAGTATGTTTGTAGAAAATTCTCCTGTTGACATCCAAAATCCAATCTAATTTTTAGAGATTAATGTAACTAATGGTTCTGTATTTTGGAGTACTAAACTACAAAGTTTTACTTCTGAAATGTAAAAAAAGAAGTAGTGGAATAGAAAGCAATTGCCTCATCAAATTTTGAAGGACAATATACTGCCTAGAAGGTACTTGGAGCCTCGTTTCCAAACAAGATTTCCAACACAGGACCATTTCTCATTTTCTATGTGTGTATCAGTGAGCCAGTTATCAAAACAATCCACAGAACATACCCAGGAACCACACTTCAAGATAAATCTAGGAATGCCCTATACATTCCATACATAAATCCTCACTATCCAAACAGAATAAGAGACTCCATTATGTGCTGCCAGAAAGCAAGAATGGTCTCACGTAGTCCATGCTGTGTACTTTAGTGAGCTCTGCATCACAGTCTAAAGCCATGTGGGCATCAGCTGAAAGAAGAGAACAAAACATACCTAAAACAAAACAAATGACAGAAGACCAGACAATCTTTTGAAGTGTACACACAAATTCAGAGAGTGCTTAAAAACAACATAGCCAGGGCCTAGCCAAACCTGGCTAAGGAAGAACACTTAAATGGAGGAGTTAAAGATAGTTAGAGAAAATCTTTTTCAGATTTCTAATCAGAGTGCCTCAGAATAAAATTCACCAAGAAAACCTCTAGTGGTATTCTGTTGTTCAGTCCTACAACTCTACAGCCCTGAAGTACAAACCAAGAGCATCAGCAGGGCTTAATTCTACCCTTCCTCCTCCTCCTCAAGTGGTCAAGACCAGCCATCACCTTGTCTCTTCCTGCAAGCACATCATGAGGCATCATGATGTTCCCAGCACAGATGAGAACTCAGTAGGAAGCAAAATTGGAGCCTGTTTGGCTAAAACTCGGCCACTTGTATTAGTCAGCAACACCTGCTACTTTTGGCTTCTTTGTTGGCTACTCATTCTTGATCTCCACCTCTTCATTTACCCTCTCTCACTTACTTTGTGATTAATTCTCTTCATAACTATTTTATTCTAATTAATTCTCTGTGTTTTGTGCTTTTGCTCCATAACAGATTTTTTTTAACTTATTCCTTGCATTTTTTTATATACTTAACGGAATCTGATTCAGTTAATCACAGGTTCTCTGTGTTACTGAGTTCTATTGCTACAATTTCTTTGCATATGCGTTACCTCCCATAAACTGCTGTACAAATGCTTCCTTTGTTTTACATACAGTTGTTCGATAGGTCTGCTGATGGTTACACTATTTTGTAAATCATAGCCTCTCCCTGGCTAGCTAGTGTCTGTGTTATCATACTCTGTTTCACAGAATCTTTCCCTTGCTATCCTTTTCCTCCATGATTCTTTCCAGCTCATTCCTCATATCCCTTTCTCTAAACTCTTAGTTCCACACTTAACACACTACTTTTCTGAAAACTGTCCTCTTTCCATCTCCTTCTCTCTTTCCCCTGACTAGAATCTGAACTAATTATTCCCAATCTTCTGGGGTTTGTCTTCTGAATTCTACAACAAATATCTCAACAGAATTTATCACATGTATTTCCATCTGTGAAACAATGCACCTCTAGATCACAGTGAAGACAGAGTCTCTCATTTAGAGATTGTCTTGTAAATTTTCAGTTGTCCCTCAGTCTCTTCACCATTTAGATGTGTTGGAAAATATTCAGAGGTTGTATAAAGGATTGAGAACTGTCCCAGATGAAATGTAAGCATCATGCTACAGTGTCCATGAGAATTTGATGCATTTGCCAGACTCAGAAAATCTGTAATATCCTAAGAGGGAATCCTAGTTTCAGTCTAAAGAAATCACATCTGAATTAGCTTCTGTAAGGAACTTTGTTCCTGATTTTTCTCCAAAAACTAATTATCATCCATAATTCTACTTCGATACTAAAGTGGCATTCACTTTTCCACAAAAAAAATTTAGTTAAACAAAAGGGTAGAAGCTGGTGATACTTCCCAGCTTTCATATACTGCTTAGTTGTTAAACGTCACCTTCTCATACCAAGGGAGTTCAAACTCATACCTTTCATGTTTCAGAAGAGTACCTTAACCTATGTTAACTGTGAACTAGGGAAAGAAGGGAGGAAATTCTGTGACCTTCATAATAGCTGAGTCAAGCAGAAAAGAATGTAAAAACCATGAAGACCGAGAAGATGGAACACAACATGGAACCTGGCTCTGTAGGAGGAGGGGAGGGCTTTTATTTCAGCATCTGCTTATATTCCAATATTGTTGAATCTGAGAGCTAGAGTGTACTTGTAAAAATTTTCCAAGCCTATCACAAACAAAGAAGGTCCTGAACCAAGGTTTCTTTTTTCTAGATGAAAGCTTTGATCATGGACTGATATATAAAATATAATCACTTTGTCTCCTTGCATTTAGAAATAAAGGATATCTGCTTAGGACAAAATCCTGTCACTGTCAAGCCCCAGCTACTTTTCTCTAATTAGATACCAGTTAACTCTCCCTGGAGTATAACCGAAAGAAATGTAAACCTCTAAGAAGGTGTCTTGCAATTAAATGTGAACTTTCACAGCTGAAAAATGCATTTGATCTGCTATGAATCTGACCCTTAAATTATTTTGCCAAATTTGTCCCCTAGCATCTCAAAATCCAGGGTTAAGCATGTCATTCGTACCTCTAGACACTAATCAAGAAGAGCATTTTAGACGAATGTGCTGCAGCTCAATGGACAAAACCTGCTAATACAAAGAGCCTTTTATATAGTAATCCTCTTCCTTATCTTCTCATCCTTTATACTCTTCACTCAAATTCAGTCAATATGGAACTATTATTCCCAGAAAATGTATTTTTTTTAGGAGGATCAAGAACTTGAATATATTTAATCACCTTGCTTCCACTCTTTCTGATGTGAAGCCTTTTAATTTCTTTCAGAACTTCACTTTTCACATGATTCTTTCTTTTTGTGGAAAAAATACTTTATTTTATAATATTACTACTTCCAACTAAAGATGAGAGTTTAGTTAAGATTTAAAATACACCTACTTACTGATTGTTTCATTTTAGCCACATTGATTTTCAAGTCATCCTTTCCTGCACAGAGCATCTGTTCAAAAAGTTTTACTTGAATAGTCATGAATGTGTGTAGTTTGTAATGTCAGAAATAAATCTTATTCTCTACTTTGTTCATAGGTTTCCTATGTATTTATTTTTCTAGACATTTTTATGACTCTATAGCCACTTTATGTGTGCACCTCTCAAATATTTATGGGTTTAGTCCCAGGACACCCCTGTCTGGCAAGGACAATCAGTAAATGATTAACTAACATCACAGAAGTAATCCAGTAAGTTTGTAACCCAGATCTCTTAATTTCTACATTGCCACATTATCTAGAAGTTCATTCTTTATTCATGATATTTAAGGAAACCTGTTCTTCACGTTATTTAGCAGGTGATAACATTTAAGAGCCTATTTAGATTTTTAATCAGAATAATAGTTTTCAAAAGATGGAAATGAACAAAATAACACATTGTAAGTGCTCAGAATTATGTTTCTATAGGTAGCTAAAAACAGTAAACAGTTAGCTAAAAAATGGATTACTCTATCACTGTTCTGCCTTCCCTTATGAGCCTCTACCTCTTTCTTCCTGCAGTGTGTTTCTCATTTCAGATGATGGTGTCTGTCCTCAGATATTTCTATACATTGTTAAAATTGCCAGCATTATTATCTATAAACTAAAATACCCATACCCTCTGTAAATGAATATTGTTACATAAGGTTTCCATGCCATCATTGAATCTATAGATTGAACAAAACACAGAAGATGGCCCAAAGTAACTTGTTTTTTTTTTTTTTTTTTTTTTTTTTTTTTTTACACAGAGTATAATGGCTTTTTCTCTCCCATGGATAATTCTCTTCTGTGTTTCTCTTAACCACTCAGAAGCTGATCAAGATACTTCTGTCCAATTAGACTTTGGGGACTTTTTTTGTGCTGTGGGAATATGAAAAAAATAACATTAAAGGTTCCTTAAATAAGGATTGCCAGTATTAATGTTGGCAATAAACATCAGAACTGATTGTTAAGGTTTATAACTCTATTACTTATATAGCATGCTAGTTAATGGTAGCTAGTAAGATACTATCATTGTGAGATAATGTAGGATTTCTTAAACGCTGGTTTCTTTTAGAATACTAACAAGCTTTTTTTTTTAAATTAATTATAAAAGAAAGTATTTGACAAGTTTGGCCTGCATGTATACTAGAAAATGAGAGAGAAGTAGAGAGGTACTGGTCAAGCTTGCTAGCACACGGCAATAGAGTTGGCTGGGAACTCTGGGGAGGTCTTACCTTTCTGAAGCACAAATGTGAAATATTCTGCTACAGAATATTCTGCAGGAATGAGTGAGTGACTCTGTGTATGTGACAGAGAGAGAGCAGAGACAGACAGACAGAAGATAAGAAGTGGAAACTGAGTAGACTGTCTCTTTATTCAAAACACTGCAAAGAAAGCTGAAGATAAAAATTGTTTTATGAAAACATGAACAAGAAAGTGAACAGCATAAAGCATAGCTGTGTATATTCCTTAAAAAGGCAAAGATATTTTAGCTAATGTTACTTAATCTGACAATACTCTTCCCGTGTCATTTTACTGGAAGAACAACAAAACACCTATTGCAAGAGTAAACAGTAACTGTTTAAAGGTTTAATAATACTAGTCATCAGCTGGGTATCTCCAATTGACTAAGATAGCAGTATTGTTAGCAAGACACTAAAATCTTGTGAGTAAGAAACTAATATCCTTTCTTTAAGACTTTTTTGTTTCCTTCTTCTAAGCATATTTTGGAAGACATAAAGATGAGGAAAATGAGAAAAATATGAAATAGTAAAAGAGAAAAAAAAATGGTCTCATAACCAGCCTCTTGCTCCTTCTCCTTGCTATCCCCAATAGATCACTGAAACACTGAGATTTTAGGGAACATTTTGACTTAGGAAGCTACTTTTCCACAGTGCTGCTTTGAGCAGTATTTTGCCCATATATCTATATTTTCACAATTGCCACTTTCCATTTCATCTTAAATGTCAACCAGCAACA
The DNA here is from genome assembly GCA_032353885.1 of Nothura maculosa. Taxonomy (NCBI): domain Eukaryota; kingdom Metazoa; phylum Chordata; class Aves; order Tinamiformes; family Tinamidae; genus Nothura; species Nothura maculosa. The sequence goes on along the minus strand of JAUBOD010000048.1, from coordinate 835,322 downwards.
TATTTCTGAATTCAATTTTAAATTATATTTTTATTTTAAATTATATTTTTAAATTATATTTTTCTATTAGAAAGTCCAAATGGTCTAGAATATGATGTGGGCTTCATTTTGCAACTCCCACAGAGTCAATTTTAGCTATCTCTGGCTCTATTCCAGTAAAACAAGAATAGAAATCATTGGAGAAAAACTAAAATACCTTGTTTTCTCTTTATCTTTTAAAAATCACTTTAAATGTTTGCACCGTGCCATAATTTTGCCTACTTTTCTTTACTCTTGGCAATTTCTTTAACATAACCAAATTTACATAACACCAATATAAATTTTCTTTACTGTCCTTTAGGCCATGCAATCTGCTGGACTATGATTGTTATTGCTTATAGAAATCAACTAGGTAAACTCATAAAATGACTACCACGGTATCCCTTAAAGATACACCTTGGGTCTTTTTCCCCTAAGTCAGAGAGACATGAGCTAAATTTTTTAAGGAGAAAAATAGAAACTATGACTTTATGTCACAGACAACCCTCCCACTTTTACACAGAAAGAGACAATTACAACTTCACACACAGTTTGCAGTAATGCCCAGAATAAATATACTAATTTTATGGCAAACATCTTGTGCTGGTCCTTGTACATTCATGAACTCTAAAACTTATTGAAGTTGGAAATATTCACTGACTTACAGTTTTTTCCATCAGTCTGAGTAGAGTCATTGGTTGAGGAATCAATGGCCTTATGTGACTTGAGACCTCAGACTGAATGGACTTGAGAGCATCATTACTAAATGAATGAGAATACATTATTTTTCTGCAATTGGAGACAAGTAATATATCTTTTTGTGATTTTCTGGTTTTCTTTTCCCATACCCATGTTGTTATTCTGGAAATAGACTATCTAATCCTAGAGCCATTTACTTTAAGTATTTACAGTAAGTACTATGTCTAACATTATTTTACATAAAGAATACATTTCTGAAGTGAATCTCCTGATTGTACCCCACTGCATTTTTTTCTTCACATGGAGCACTCTAGGAGTGCATGACTGGATTTCTTTAGGATAAAGCCATATGAGAAGCAGCACTATACAAGGACAGCTAATATAGGTAAGCTGCTGATGGACATTCAGTCAAAAGGATCACTCTAGCCCTAGTTTGACAAATGGCCCCTCCCAAATGGATATAGGGTCAATATCAGACCTTCAACTCATTTCCTCTACAGATTGTTTCTTTCAAAGTGCATCGCTTCATGTTAGATGTAGCTTTAGGCAACTACTATGATAGGAAATGTACTGAAATAGGATAATTGTTGACAATAGATTCCTGTAAGACCTCAGCATATGGCTTTCTGACAGGAGAAGAAAAAAGGGTAAACTTTAATCCATTTAATTCAGAAGACAGTAGAAAAGCAATTAATGTTGAAGTTTTTCAGCTCTTGAATCTTTTCTACATCATCTTGTAATATTGAACACAAAAGCACAGGAGGATTGTGTGGCAAGTGCAGAGTCCTTAGTATCATTCATAAAAATTACCTGGGGTAAGGTTGAATAGCATTTTAATGTGTTTGTTAAGCAAAATTTATCAGACTCTTTTCTGAATAAATCATCCATGTCAAGACCTACAAATTAGTCAGATATAAATAGTTCCAAACCCTCTTAATATTCTGTAACTGCAGCTTTTTCTCTATTTTCTTGCAGAAAACATCTGTGAAAATCATAGAAGAAACATTTTTTTTTCCATTATAAATTTTACTACTCTATTCCACAATATTTATTCCACTATTCCACTGTACTAGGAGCCTGAAAAAGTTTTAAAATTTCTCCCTTCTAAAAAGGCCTTTCTGACCTGAACTCCTAGAGAAGCATTTTGAAATTCTGAACCCCCTAATGGCAACAAACCATTTTGCCTCTGAACCTCCACTGAGAAAAGAACAGAAACAGTCATCTTTTGACCCCACTTCTTCCCTGAATATATGTTGATGTGTACCTTGAAAATCTCCTGGATTGGAAGACCCTTAAAGAAAAAATGAAGCAATCTCCAGAGCTAGATTTCCAACAAATTATTCCTTCAAGATATTACCACAAAATCAGTGGCTGCGGAAAGGACATAATAACCTGAATTTCCATGAAGTGGGCAAGATACTGTTACTGTTATCAACTTAAGCCATAAATCCTGATTTGGAGGATTTGCAGTTGAATGTCAGAGTTCTAAATGGAATCTCTCACAAAAATCTTCCCAGCTTATAGCTGATAACTAGTAGAAGTCCTGCAGACTGTCTCTTCATAATGTAATAGTGCTACATTTCTCCCCAAGATCATTTGAAAATTAACCTATAAACTTACTAATCCCAAATCCAATTGGCTGGGGAACACGATTTTTTTTTGCCTTCGCTTCTTTCTTTGACTCTGGCTTGAGTCTTTCTGGTTTCTTTCTACCCTTCATGTAAAAGATACCCTCAAAAGACAATACCTCCCTCTAGGTTTCATCTTTGATTTTGTTTAATAAATGCATTCTTGTAAAGCAGCAGGATGCACATAGGGCACTCTTGCTTGTTAACCTAAAAACTGAGAAAAAAAATATATCTCTAGCAATACCCCACTGGTCTTTTAATCAACTGTCCATCTGGTCTAAATCTGAGCAAGTCAGATTAGAAACAGTAGTGTATGCTCCTAGGTAATGCCCAGAAGAAAAAAATAGCCCAAATCTGAAACAAATGGCAATGGGAGGGTAGCTTGGCTTATCAAGTTGCTGTAAACAAACCGATCCGCTGTCCTTCACTTATCTGCTTTTTCTTTTTTTTTCAAATGCTATTTCAAGCAATCACCTTTTGACTGGACAGCTTAACAGTTCACTGTCATAACAGCTTGGACCCCTCTGAAATGAATAACAACTCTCTAAAAGTGAAGATTAACTATCAGAAAATTATCCTTATGCAATTTGCATGAAATACTCAAGGCTTGATTTTTTTCAACTCTCTTGAATTTAAAATGCAGTAGACATAACAGACTCCAGATTTATTTGCTATGATGTTTTGCTGCCAAGCCTTTTCTCTATAATCATATTACTTAAAGTATTCATGAAGGATGGAGTTGTTCCTACTTTATGCAAAGTGTCAGACTGATGACAGCTCTCCAATTATTTTTCAGCATGAAAATTTAAAATAAAGAAATAAGACTAATTGGAATAATTAATCATATAAGGGCACTTAAATGGCAAGGGAACATACAATATACATACAGAAAAGTGAAGCTGGCTAGTCTATTTATTCGTATTTTTTACAATTATTTTTTAAAAGACTAGCAAGAAGGTTTGTTCAATTTTCTGTTAAAAATTTCTAACATATTTACACTCTTAATCATATCAATAATAATCTACTAAGCAACAAATAGATCTGTCATGCCTTATATATAACGCAGTCCAAACTCTGGAGCAAAAATAATGTCACTATCATAAGAAAATAAGCTATACTTTATTTTGCCTCCTGAATTTTATGATCTGTTCCTGGATAGATTTATCTATTTGTCCTCTATCTATTTAAAAATAAACATGCAGACACACTAATTCCTCTAATTTTTAATATTGCATGAGTCCTTGTTTCTTACATTAAAAACAAACAAAAAATAATCTTTTAAAAGATACATTCTGCATAAACATATTCTGTATGGCTGGCAATGAAATACATGTATGCAGGAAATTATTCAAACTCAGGTCCCAGAATCTATAACATATAACGCTTTTCCATTGGGGAAAAAATGACAGTCAAGCTGTGATTGTTCTAAAAGCACTATCAGAGTTCTTTAAAAATTGATATTCAAAAATTTCAACCTTTTCCTCTACAGATACAGCTCCAAAAAAAGCACCTGAGCCTTCAGTACCTAAAAAATCAGTTGAACCAGATAAAACAACTGAAAAGGAACAGGGTCAGCTCAGTGGTGAGAAAGAAGATGCCAAGTGAGTAAATGCAATTACAAATCATGAGTTCTTTTACTGACACATGAGAACAGTTTTGCAATTTTGTATATTCTTTAAAAGTCCTTCCACTGCATTCATCACACTGTAAGAATGTGGAGAGAAAATATTATGTATATAATTTCAATTCCAAGGCAGACACACATATAAGGTATTCATTTAGTAAGTGCTTTTGGTAGATTTTTCTGTGCCTCATTCTAAATTGCAGAAATAAGGAAAGGGATTTGCTGTGTCTGAAGTGAAATACCCCTATAAGCTAATTTTAACATTGTTATTGCTTGGTTAGTATTCTTCTACTACTCAAGTTGTGGGAAAGTGCTCCAAATAGCTGAAATGTTTGCTATATCATCTTAACATAAGAGATTTTTACCCTGCATACAGTTTTTATTGAGTTATACCATTAAATATATATTAGTATCTGCAACTAGAGGACTCCTCAAGAAGAAACAAATAAATGAGACCATAAACATGATATGAATGAGGGTATTGAGTGCCCTCTCAAGAGGTTTGCAGATGACATCAAGATGGGAGGAAGAATTAATCTATTCAACTTGTTCATATTTCATTTCAAAAAATTCATTTTGCTAAAACAAAAGTAAATGTGAAGTCCAGAAAAAAAAATTCTTGGATTAATCTATGCTCTTTGCAGAATCATAGATTTATAGAACATTTCAGATGAGAAGACACCACCAGAATGTACCTGGTCCAACATTCTGCTAAAATGAGGGTCAAATTTGATCTTAGTTTCAATTTCTAATCAGAAATTTAAATTCAATTTCAATTTCTAGATCAGATTCTCAGTGCCTTGTCTAGTCCATTAATGAATACCTACCTCCAAGGACAGAGGCAGATAAAATCCCTCCAATATATGACCTCTGCATAACAAAATTATTCTGTTAAGTCTAATCAATATTTCCTTTGCTCTAACTTCCATCTGTTGCTTTACCTCTAGGAACAGTTTGGATATATGTCCTGTATAATCTACCAATTAGGTGGTGAAAGACCACTACTATCTTGATCTTCTAATTTCCTTTCTTTCACCAAGAGAGAGTTTGTAGTACCAAGAATAATTAAGAAAAATACTAGTATCTGTACCTCTAGAAGTAATGCATGTGATAAAAATGCTGCCTATAAGAATGACTGAAAATGCCATGAAGAGCTTGGTAATTTAAATGTGAATCAGTAGGTCAAAAATGAAAACCCAGGTAAAATATCTCTCTATGTCATTTCATGATATGTTGCTATAAGCTTATGGCTCCAGCAGTGAACTCTGTTACTACACTAAGCAGAATTGCAATATGCTTATGAAACAAAGGGATATATCACTTATTAGCAGAAGACAAGTACCTGTCTGTCAAAAGAAAAGTTAAAGTTTAGGTTAAACCTTCTGCTCTCACAGCTGTTCTAACTCATTGTCATCTATGCACCTAGTCAGGTTTATCTCCTTGTACTTAGAGTTTGAGCAACAGCTTCTAAAATACAGTAAATTCTTGTCAAATTCTACAATGAAAGCAGTTACCTGACAAATTTTGCAGCAGAATCTGGAAAGCATGGTTAGTAAAAGATATTGCTTTGGTAAAAAGGAAAAAAAAAAGCAAACCAATAATTAAAATTATTATACAACTTTAGGAGCTGTAGGTAAAATCATTTTAAACTTGTGCCTTTATTTTAAGTTTACTTCATTGCCCCTGAAGATTCATGGGAGTCTGTTTATTCCCATTCATGATCAAAGTCACTAGCCATTTGCATCTGCATATTTGGCTTTAAGCACTAGAGTATTTTTTAAGGAAACTAATTACATTATTCATGTAAGGAAAGCTACATAAATGTATACACACCCACAGAACTGGAGACAAATGCAGTCAACAGTGTTAGGTTTTATGTGCTGTGAGTTAAACACACTCAAATCAGTTTCTAGTCCTGAGCCAAGTAGATCAGAACAACCTTTGCCCACATTATTGAACTCCTTCCCCCTGAAAAACAGGAGGCCTCACAAAGATCTTTGTTATAAAATATCTTTGTTCAGTGCTAATATCTGGGAACTTCTATACCTAGGAATTATCTAGCAAAACGTTAGCTTAACTAGATAAAATCATATAAAGGACTACTCTTACAACTGAATGGGATACGCATTTGGGAGTTTCAGTGTTGAAGAGTTTTCCCTGGTGACTGCTATGGAAAGAACCATAATTTGATTGGTTGAACGAAATAGAGACTACTGAAACGGTTGATGCAATTTTCTTAATTCCTGTTAGAATATCATATTTTGACTAGCCTTGTGTCAGGGAGCAACAAAGTCCAGATGCTTTGAAGTGAAGGAGAATTGGGAACTAATGGTGACCCTAACACAAGCAGCACCCTTACCAAAAAGGTATATTCCCACAGTCTCAACATGGCAAGCAAAGTGAGGTCCTGATAACAGGATCCACATATCACAAGGCAAAGTGATGAACGAAGCCCAGATTCTATCCAGGGAGTCCAGTCAAGAGCAAAGGAAGAGATGGAAAGATAGGATTGAGCAAGTCTGTAGCAGTGGCTCCTGAGTCTATCCAGGGACAGGGACAAGGACAGGTCTGCAGACAAGTGAAAACACACACAGCAGTTGCCTATTCAGTGGACTAAGTACCTACAATACAGATCCCAGGACCATTCAAGAGACATAGCAGTCTGCCCACAGTTGACAGACAGTCATAACTGCAACATTAGGGCAAGTACTGAAGACCCAGACTCGAGCTCAAAAAGAGCTCTTTGGCCCACGGAGATGGGCGGAGGACCCAGCTAGGCTGGTCAGGGCCATTAATGTCTGTTGAAGGCCCGATGTTTTGACTTACATAAATGATTTTAATTATTCTTCAAGAGTCAAAATGTAATAAAAGGTTGCTGGAAATTCTGCATAATTCTGCACATTGGAATAATACTCATAGATTATTAATAATATCCATAATAAGAGATAATAATATCCGTAGTATGTGGGCTGTTCACAAGCCATATCTATACAAAGCAGCTCAATGTTCATGGAAATTACACTGACGGAAAAGATTTGAATTTATCCTCTGTAACATATATTTATTTAATTCACCTGTGCAGGATCAGATATATGAGTGAAGGAAAAAAAGGAAGGTGATGAGGACCCTGGTCTTTGTCACTATACACAGTTAAAGGTGCAGCTTTTGTTCCAACACATTTGACTTATTTGAAATTGCACAGCTTTCATCTAGATCAGGTCTATGTCTCTCCATATACAATATCAGGGGGTGATTATGAACTCTCACATAAGGAATTTAATACTGAAGACTTAGGCCCCTGCCTAACTATGCAATAGTACAGTCTTACACTAATATAACTAAGTTACTGAAATCTATTGGATCACATGTATGTGCAACAGCTCATGAGATTGTGCACTAACTGTATACACCCTTCAAATCATCAGCACTAGGCTGGCTTTTTACTCATGGTTCAACACAACCTCTATTATCTATTAACAAGAAAATAGTGTTGCAAATGTCCTCTGAAAGAACAAACCAATTTATTCTCTTACTAAGTGAATGACTTAGCTTTGACTAAGAATTCCCACAGAAACTATTTATCCACATGAAAAAAAAATGTCTTGGCTTTCCCTCTCAACACTTTCTCATTTTTCAAATATAAAAATGCATTGTGATGGACATTAATACCGAGCAGAGAGGCATAACTCTGTTTTGCCTACATCCATCTCAACACTATGTCTGAAAGAGGAGACACGCTTGAATAGTTGATGTGCCCAGGAACTGAATTATGACAGAATGATTGAAACTTTTAATGTCTGTTTCCTAATGGCTTAGATAGGATTCCACACAGGTCTGCCTAGTCAATTGAGATATAGTTTTGCTCCTCCATCTTTAATGATAATATAACAGAGTAATAGGTTATTTCCATGACAAGCTATGTGCTGAGCAATAATAATCTCTGTTTTGGAGAGAGCAGTAAGTATACACAGTCTCTTCACAGCAAGAAATTAGGAAATAGAGGAATATTCAGAATGCAATTTGCACTCAGAGGAGTCTTGTAAACATGGAACTATCATAAAACATTAATTGCAGCCTTTATGCTATATCAAGATTACTTTAGGAGAGGGCTTGCAAAAACATATAAACATCTACACAATAAACTTTTAAAATGCAGGATGAAAATTACACACAGTATTATCTGCAGCACTTCAGCAAATGCTGAGTATTGCCAGAGAGCAGCAAAGGCTGGGCATCAGGGCCTGTGCTGAGGCCTCCGTGCAGCGGCCCAGGAGCCTCCTGCTCTCACACCAAGGGAGAGGGGTATCTGCGGCCTGCACTGGCCCTGAGTCAGCCCTGAGCACCACAGTCAAAGCTCCAGGACAGGGCTCTCCCTCAGGACTCTTAGTTACATAACCTCACTATTAGGGCCCTTAATTCTACAACTTCTGCTGATTTTCTTATTGTTTATTTTAAGGATGCTTCTTTTTCTCAAGAAAAAGTGATGGAGTCATGGCTGCAATTGCCGAACACTTTCTGGCAATCTGAGATCATCCTGCAAACTAAAACCTGCTGCATTTTTTTTTTAACTCTGCCAACTCTGTCCTGTGCTCATGCAGCCACGTGGCCAGCTAGATCAGCTGCCATCCAGCTGGGAAGAAAGCTTTTCTCATGCTGGCTAATGCTGACCATGGGTACTCCAGGAGCACACAGGAAGGGTGACAAGCAGCTGCCTCATCCCACATCAGCAGGACTGACATCCTGAGAGCAAGAGGCTGTGATAAATAGAATAGACTAGGCCATCTGCTAGTTTCTGATCTTAAGTCATAAGACAACAACAACAAAAGTGCTTTGAAAAAAAGAATTATCAATATTATTCTTTTACAATAAGAAAAATTCAGAAGTCTATACCCCAGCAGCACCAAAGTTCAAGGAATGCTTTTGATATCCACAGACTTCTCTGACTTTGGTGCAAGCTAAAACACCTCTGCAAGGAGAGGAATATTGCCATTTGTGCACAAAAGAAAACCATGTGATGAGGGAGACACTCCTTGGAATCTGATCTCTGATAGAAATTTAAAAGAAAGCATATGATGCAGATGATCATAATCCTTTATTATCCATGACGATCCATAATCATCAGTGTTCATACAGGGGAGGCCAATGTGAGGCCCTTGTGTGACACTGCACTGAAGGCTGGGAACCAACATAGCATCTATCGCTTGTGATTACTACAAAGAGCAAAGGGGAGGCAGATCCATGACCATGAAATAGTAGAAATTATCTGGCCTCCTGACGAGGTGAAGAATTTGCGACAAGTTTGAGAAAGTGCAAGGGGTGAAAAATGGTGCACAAAATGAAAATGGAGAGGTAGAGAGGGCTTCTCTGGCCTTCTCTCTCCTTTGTCTTTCAAATCCTCTAAGCCTGGCTACAGGTGCATGTGTTTCATCTCCCCAGATTACCAAGGTAATTACTGTTGATTAATATTAATATTAGGGCAGTTTTCCTAAAGCCCAGGGCTCATGAACTGTAAAATGTTGTATAAAATGGCAAACTGTAATCACAGGCCGCATATTGAAGAGCACAAAATGAAAAAAAAACTGGTGCTGTGTAACCAGCATTTCAGATGCTTTTAGGTTTCTTGGCAGTACCTTGTATAGTCTAGGGAATACTTTTAGGAGGAAAAAATTGATATCTCACATACCACCTGCAGAAAATAGGTGTTATGAATAAAACATGTTTAAATCAAATAAAATAAATTCATTTAATGCACTTTAATAAAATATAACAATTCAATGAAATGTATTTAGCATTCCCACACAATAAACACATGCTTTTGATTCTCCAGCTTTCAACATTTTCAAAAAGAAAAAGTAATAAAGGGAGCTCCACTTTTGCAAAGTTTCCTATGAGGGAAGGTAATTCATATAGACTAAATTCTGTTTTGTCTTTTGCCATTCTCACAGTCACATCCTATTACAGAGTAGGTTATATCTATGTCTCTCTGGCCTATAAAGCATTTTTTTTTTCTCCAATTTGACTAATAGCAAAAAAAAGTACAAAACAAACAAAGATTAAGAGGCGATTTTCTCTGCAATGCATAGCCAGGTTAATAAAGAGCTCTCCTGCTGGTAGCCTGTTCTTAGTGAATAATGAACTTCATTTTGCTCAATTACCTTAACTAGGAAAATTACCATGTTTATTAGTGCTTGCCATTCACTAGTTACAACATATCTAGTAACTCAGCAGATGTATCTTAGAGCAACTGTATCCTGTCTCAGGAATGAAATCTCAGCACTCCGGAGAAACAGACCCAACATCAACTCACTGCAAAGACATCCTTATTTAAAGCAGGAAAATGAGGGACTCAGAAAGATGACACTCACGATAGTAATTCCAACCCACTTGAAAGTAAAGCAGGACCAGTGCTGAGCACTTCTCAAAGATTGTAGTTCAAGTACAGCCACAACAATATTTTATAAAGAATCTAGTATCTTTCTCTAGATGTTTCCAGTTAATCACTATGGTAGCTAAAATTGCAAACAGATGGAAGACATCCTGCATATTTTATAATTCTTGCCAGAAAGACATTAGCATATAAAAAAATCAAAATATTTTTCTTAACACTTATATCCCACCTCTGTAGGTCTCTCAGAGCTTGTCACATTTATTGCATTAATTTGAATATATTTATTGGTTAAATCAAGAACCTGTAAATTAAATAGAAAGGTTCTGGTGTACTGTAAAAAGGATGAAACTTAGTGGAATAATAGTTGAGATATATTTTCCCACAGGTTTTAAATTCCATCTGTATTGCAGGATGCAGTCACATGTATTGTTTAAAGCAACTCACTTTTCAGGACAATCAGGTAGATTGCCTGAAGTTAAAAAGGTAGCAAATATCAAAGTTTGTCCCTGAGGATTAAAGGAAGTGAGTAAAAGGATAGGAATATCATAGTGGAGGTTGAAATACTATTTAATTTTTCTTTTGCTTTCAGTATTTTAAATTAAGCTTCAGTTATATATCTTTTTCTGAGCATAAAAATGAGAAAAAAATCTTAGAATCTACTAAGGAAAAAAGAGTACAGTTTTTCATACTTTGTTGCTGATTTACTCCATTAATTAGCCTTTTAAGATAAAAGCATCCCATGTTGTGTAGCATGACAGCAGCAAGCTGCAAAGCTCCAATGATGTTTTATAGTATGATGAGGTGAGGGCTTGCAAGGAGGAAATCAGAAATAGCCAACAGTGACAGACAGCACTGCGAAGAGCAGCTGAGAAATCAGAGCCTGGCTGTCTTTTAGTGACCACGACAAATGGTCTTGAAAACTTGTGATGATAAATAAAGTGTGTTGTCTGTAGAGAAACTACTTAGTTCGTTGCAGAATTCAGAAATTAATATCTTGGGGTCTGGAGATAGTAAAGGAAGTTCTTAGAGCAGAGGCAGTGAAAAGTCATCATGGAGGGCTTGTTTCTTGCTCTCTCTGAGTTTGTTCATGACACTATGAAAGCTACATGAAACTAATGCTTTATACAGGCAGCTATACTACAAATTGCCACTAATGAAGCATTTTAGGTTAATGGTTCAGGTAACAGTCAGAGATGATGTAAACATCAATATATTCTAAAAGCCTTCCAGTGTTCATCCAAGCTGAGTCTGTGTCACCATGTCTTTGTTTTCATCCTTGCGAGTGGGATTAAAGCTTACCGAGGTACAGCTGGGCTAAAAAAAATTATTCACCTCACAGCTTTTCCACAGAATACTCACCTCCTCCCAGGGACTATGATAAATATTATTCCTATCCTCTGAAATAGAAACTGCTGGAGCCAGAGATCTGCTAACTCTTTGTAACTGGCTTTCAGAGCAATGAGTCAGGCTAGGTAAAGGGAACTAGGAAATGAAGTAGGATTCTTAGTCATCATACATGGATGACCCTTTCCAAAGCTTTCTGCTTGACAAAAAAAAAAATAATAATAATAATAAAAATAAAACATACAGAGTAATGCTGGGGCTGCAATATCAAAAACTGTGGATTTTTTTCTTTTTTACTATCTTTGAATCCTACTGTACGTCATTGCTGAAATATTTGGTTGTTGAATGTTTTTCTTCATCTGATTGAAATACCAAAGAGGTAACAATCCATCATTTCTGTACTTTTTGGGTTTTGACATTTTGTAACTTCCTACTAAAGTGTGGATCCAATAGAAGTTACAAGCTTCCCTGTTTCTTTTTCTGATTTTATATCATTAGTGTTATTTCACTCTCTACCTTTTCCATAGTGTGAGATCAGTTACTTTTCCCCATAAACAAAACAGCCAAAATTTTGCCTTTCTCAGATAAAAAGTCTCTGCAAAATTGGCAAATCACTGATTTTATAAAATCATTGTTGAAAAGTGCAAAGAGAACATAACTTTCAAACATCAAAAAAAATCTAAAAAAATAAATTGTACATTTTCTCCTATGTTCACAGTGGATAGAGCAAATTATATCAAAACAGAATTATCTTAGATACAGGTGAATATTCTAAGACTGAAGATAGTGAATAATGAGGGTAAATTATTTAGGAAGATTATGAAATAGCTATCATATTAATGCTCATTAATAACTCTGAAGAATGCAAAGTTTAAAGAAGGATTTGTTCTCCATGTTGATCAGTTTTACACAGCACTGGGTCATGCTCTGATAAATGCATTCTTTTCCTTAGACATAAAATATTGTACACTTAAGTGTACAATACATTGTACAATATATTGTACACTTAAGTGTACAATAAACATAATAGGCATCATATACATGCATCCAAAACTACAAAAAGGAAAAACTATTTTTTAATCAGAAAAAAATCTTAGAATTTGAAAATGCTGATAATTAAATGAATAAATCAACAACAAACTATGAAAAACTATATCCCTTTTTCCTTAATAGATTCTAAGATTTTTTTTAATCAGAAAAAAATGATAAAACACAAATGCTCCATGTAGAGGAGATTTAATAACTTCTGAGTAAGAAACCCCCAGTGGTACAACAGCATCAGACACACGAATAAGTAAGATCATCTCGTAATAAGTTTCTTTCCTACAACGTTATACTTGTTCTAAAGAAATTAGTTTCCAATCTGATTAAAAAAAAGCACAGTAGATATCCAGTGAAACTGAACTTTGTATCAATAGCTACATTGAAGAAAGGTGATTTTAAAAGTTAATTGATACTTTCTACATTCATCCTTTTTCTTGATCTGGTACCTTAGCCAGAGTTCTGTGTGTTCAACACTGAAACTGACTTCTCCTTAGAGTACTGTAAAGAAGATTAGAGGAGCCACAGTCTGTTTTGACCGATTAAGATTATTGTCAAAGAAGCTGCTGTGACAAATCTTTGAACTGAGCAAGAGAAACCACATGCAGATTAGTAGACAGACCTGCTGTATAAAACAGTTGGTTCTGAGTCCATTGCCACTGGATAACTCTGAACAGCAAAGAGTGTCCTTGAAAGTTGTTGCTTCTATGATCATTTTACTATATGAATGCAGAACAAAAGAGCTGATAAATAATAGATCTCTACATTTGACTTCAAGAACATTTGCTTAGGGCCAAAACCAGCATACAAACTGCACTAAGGGGAAGTCATCAATTACAGTGGCTACTTCTGTTTACACAGTGTCAGTATGAAGCTTATTTAATGATTATAGCCTGTCTTTGCCTGTACATGTAACCAAAGTTACTAACACAAGTAGTGGTCACATTATCATTATACTTACATAAATCAAATAGCTAAGAAAATAGCAGAATGATACTAACATAACTTTAAGCTCAAGTAGTGTAGCTAAACATAATGGAATCCAAAAACACAATGAAAATAAAAACGTATTTTATCCTTTCTTATTACAATGAAAAAATATCTTACTAACATCATTCCAAAAACACGGCAGCAAATAGAGGAAGATATATTTTTACTGGATCACTGAAAGATCTGTTTAACTTTTCCACTAGAAAAGAAGAAGAATAGATGATGTGGCAAGAGAAAGATAGAAGATATGCATGTTTCAGGAGTGTTACTGAAAATTTAAGATGAATTAAGAGCTTTCTGAAGTTTCAAAGTATCTAAATTGTCAATAGTTTCTTTCAAGACTCTAGGACTGTAAAATAATACTATTAGTACTTCAGTTCACATTTGTAGCACTTGGGCTGTTCAGTTTTTGGTAGTAACATTTGTGGTGTCAGCTATATAGGTAAAATCACATATTCACACAGAATCACAGAATCTATCAGGTTGGAAGGGACCTCCAGACATCATCTAGTCCAACCTTCCCACTCCAGCGGGCACACCTAGAGCAGGTGGCACAGGGCAGCATCCAGGCGGGTTTTGAAGACCTCCAGAGAAGGAGACT
>JAUBOD010000048.1:799462-818065 GCA_032353885.1 Nothura maculosa | reverse complement strand
TTCTTCCTCACCTGCAGGTGGAACTTCATGTGTTTCAATTTACACCTATAATAATAGAGGAGAAAATAATGCAAACCAAATGTAAATTACAGCACAGAGCATCAGTTTATCATCATCTATCCAGCGTATAACTTTAAATTGATTCACATAGCTGCAAAGCAGTACCAACTGGCAGCATGTTTTCACTGGGCTATAGAGCATAATAAAGCACTGATTTTATAATAGAGGAGACTTAAACTTGTGTTGGAAAAGCTTAACTTTTCAGTTCTGATGAACTGAAAAGCTAAAAAGAAAATGCCATAAGTATAGGCTTATCCCACAGGGATAGCAGAAAAGGCACTTGACAAGACTTCAGTGAAATTTTACTGTATTATAAAATAGCTAATGACCTGAATAAAGATAGTAAATAGTTAAAGTAAGAATTATTTGAAATTCTTTACGTGGAATCTAATTGTGACATGTTAGCTCAAAAAAGGAAAGATTCAACCACAGATGGTCAGAGTACAGGGAATAGGTGACTAAGGGGACTGTGATGAGATGGCAAAGTGTATCAGAACTTCCTGATTAATCTCCAGATCGGAGAATTTTAAATAGAAAGTTTAAATTGGAAGAATGCTAAACACATACTTCTAGATTTTTGCTTCTGCTTCTACTGATGATTTATCTTTATTTTATCCAATATTTCATTTTTGATGGAATTTCACATTTTTAACTTATACTTCCTTAGGCACTGTGGTATGTTTTGTGTCTCATAAAAGCTGTGCTTCTGAAAAAGCTTCTCAAATCCCATTCCCACCTCTCTTGTTTTAATTACAACTCCTGTTGATAACACAGAAGCACTTTCACATCTTGAGGAGACATCACAGAGATTTTTCAAAGATCATCGAGCAATGTTTTTCACTTCTTCCCTACTGAGAGTGTTATATCCCTTCTCTTACCTCTAGGAAGGTTTTCTCAAGTAGCTTGACACTTCACACCTGCTTTGCTCTGCTCCTTTTATTGCAGTAACATCCACATCCTGTGATATCTGGATCTTTTTAAAGATGAAAAATCTTTAAGGAACAACAACAACAACATCTCCACTCTGTGTACATTGAGAAAAAGAAAAATCAAGATTTTAGCAACAGAGGCAGTAATTTTGACCAGCAAGAGAGGCCACACCCTGGCATATGTGGATCACAGTGGGGCTCGCTGTCTCTGACATCCATCATCCTTTTTAGCAAGATTAGTTTGGAGTAAACACCCTCTCAGATGTTTCGAGATGTGCTCTATTAACACACATAGATGTACTCCTTTTATCAGCTCTTGTTATCCAGCCCATTTTGCCAGTGGTGAGCTCCTCCACAGATCAGCAAATCAATTGCTAGAATCATGGCCAAGATCTGCCGCTTCATCTGTGGCATTATACAGTAACATTTTAATCTTATTTAGTATAACAGCAGAAACTATTAGCTAGTTGCATGTTTGTGAAGTTTTATTGCCACTATAATGTGGTCATAAATCAGTTGTATATGTATTAACTATTTTTATTTTCATAATCGTATATTTCATAGAAAGGAACCACAATTCAATTTTACAGAATCCATTTTTTTATTTCACTTGTGATACGTTTCCAAATTGGAGTTATTTTATGAAGCTAGAAAAAAAAATCTGTTCCTCTATGGCAGAAATTTATGATAAGAAATACTTCCAACTCCTACTTCTAAATGTATATATCCACATCTGGACTCCACCTTTGCAAATGGGCATATTTCCTCTACCCTGTGCCCTTGTATCCACATGAGAGTAGTCCAATGCACAGATCAGCTCCTAGCTGGTTGGTACTCCTAAATACCTGCAGTAAAGAGAGTAATCAGATAGTAATGAGATAGTAATCAGACTGTACTCTTATGAATTAAAGGAAGAAAATTATCATTGTGACCAAAAGAGATCCAGTCTTAATGTCTGACTTCTCATATTCTAGATCTAGCCCATCTTCCTTCCATTTCTTTCCAAAACCTTGTTTTGTGTTCTTTTGCTTTAATTAGCACACAGAAGGCACCACCTCAAGATTTCCTAACAAATGAGTATGCCAATGGCCAACTTCAAGCAATTGTCAGAAAAATGCGGGAAAGGACAACAGTCTACAAAGAGAGGCTGACAGATCCAGTGCTGTCCTCACCTGAAGGCAGTCCAACAGCTTGTAAGTGATTTTAGAATGCAATAAATAGCTGCTCATTTGATGAATATGAAGATGAATTTTCTGTGAGAAAAGAAATGCTGGACTAAAATTTTCAGTAAGTATAGCATAGGATGTCAGATGCTCACCCACTAAAATAGATTACATTTGTATGAACTGAAGTCAATTTATCTGTAAGAGTCTAGAATAAGCCAGGTACATATGTAGAGCTCCTTTGAATCCCATCATTTGGAGAGAAATTTGGGACAATGTCTAGTATTGTTGCATAAAAGTAAATGAAGTTTAATCTGTAATAGGAGTGTCCCATACTCACTGAGAAAGATAGGTCCATGATTTGGACAGAGCAAATTCATCTGAAATTAAACATTGATCTTGACAATATATGAAACATGAAATAGCATATGATGTTTTTCCTCTTTAGAGGAAAGATTTAGAGGAAAGAATTTTTTTTGCCTTTTCACAAGAGATTTGTGGAGATTTTATACTTCAGTGAATGGCACAGATATGTGGACAAAACTATCCAGACTAACTAATCTCAGAAAACTAACACGACTGTCGCAAGCCTACAGACCAACAAAATCACTGACTTCCTATTAGTTTTACCTGCTTCATCTTGCACATTTATTTTCAAAACAGGAGAGTATCCAGGCCATGGCACAGTCACATTTCCTCATCTTCATCCATACATTATATATAACTGGCATGTGAGAATCAGGCACATTGATGCATACTGGTTATCTTAGATCTCACCCACCCTCCATGGCATTTATTGTACTGTCCAAGGAAATAGACTAGTATAGGTATACATATTTCACTCTGTAACATGAAGTACCATGTTGGTGAAAGATGAGTATGATTAAATAAATGATGATATTATTCTCCAATCTGCTTTGTAATACATTCAGTATTTTAGTGAATTTTAGTGGTAGTCACTGTCAAGTGTTGTTAGTAGCATTTTTGCCATATTGAGGCTCTTGCATGTGTTGAAACTGGGTGTAGCACCTCCACCATTATCAAAATGTTTCCTTTTATGGCATTCCTATGTTGTTAGCACCATCAAAAAAGAAGCCTCCTCCACCACCACCAAAAGAAGAAAAAAAGGATGAAAAGAAAGAGGAAGCAGAAGCAAAGCCAGATGAGGATCATTACTGTGATATGCTGTGTTGCAAGTTCAAAAAGCCTCCACTGAAAAAATATATGGAATATCTGCAGCTACCAGAGAGCATAGACTCGTACACAGGTAAAACAAATCTGCCAATAGAATCTGTCAAAAAGATATGAAGAAGCCCCTCAGCATCATACAGCACCTACAAATTCTGTAAGACCCATGCTTTGGTGGGTATCTCATAGGGACATTTGAGATTGTGCCCTAAAGGCTATTCAAATCACAGAATCACAGAATAGTTAAGATTGGAAGGGACCTCTAGAGATCATCCAGTCCAACCTTCCTGCTCCAACAGGGACACCCAGAGCACATGGCACAGAGTGGCATCCAGGCAGGTTTTGAAGACCTCCAGGGAGGAGATTCCACAACCTCCCTGGGCAAAGTTCCAGGGCTTTGCCACCCTCCCAGGAGAGATGTTCTTCCTCATATGGAGATTGAACTTCCATCAATCAAACTACCAGAAGACATGAAAGCAAATAACAGCAGTAGAGGCACAGAAAAACTGCATCCATGTTTTCTCTAGTACCTCAAAGTTGATAGGTAAAATGATTACAATAAAAACTGAAGTGTCCTGATCCAGCATTTGATCTATTTGTTAGGGTCAAATAATCTTTTTGTTGCTCATATGATGTCACTCATCCCATGCACCTGCAGTCCTTCAAAGACAAGGAAAAAATGGAGCAACTTCAAATGGCTTAAATTGTACATTATCTTATAAATTCTTCCTTTTTAACTTTTGTAAAGTCTGTTTGTGACTCTCAGTCCCAACATATATCACTTTAGAAGTCTGCAACATTCAAAGAGGGAGAATGATACAGAAAAGTTCCCAGAATTTGTTCTAGATTAAAGAAGTCTAAAAGAAAGAGAAATTACTCTGAATTCATGCGTGTACATTCACTGTTTTGTCTTTCAGATCGTCGTTATGTAGCATGGCTCATGCTTGTAACAGTCGCCTATAACTGGAACTGCTGGTTTATTCCCCTGCGGTTTGTGTTTCCATATCAAACCCCAAATAATATGATATATTGGCTTGCCATAGACATCATTTGTGATATGTGCTACCTGTGTGACCTGTTGGTTTTCCAGCCCAGAGTGCAATTTTTAAAAGGTGGAGATATAATAGTAAGTACTGGAGGTAGGATTTCCACAGGCAATACTTATGATTTGAAGAACGTAACAAAAATACTTAAACTACCAAATAATTTCTTTTTCCTACTATGTCAAATCCCTGCAATATTTTTATTTAGCAGAATATGTTAATACTGTTCTTTACTGACCCTTCACTCTTCTGCTCTAGAAGAAGGAAATATTTCTATATTCTGTGTGAGTCTTGCAATTCTAGACATAGAAGTCCTTAAGAAAGAAAAAGCAGATGTGATAAAAAGAGATGTGAGCAGTCAGAAGAGGCACAGCTTGCTGTGCTGCATGGTGCAGCTTCACTGAAATCAGGGTTATAGGAAGGTGGTTTTATACACCTATCTATAGGTGTTTGAAATTGTGTATTTCCATTCATAGTGTACAGAACTTGTAGCTGAAGGCAGCTGGAGGACTAGGCAATCCCTGTAGGACTGGGCTGGAGATGAATAATTTGCTATAGGTTATGAGATTTGGATTTTGGGTTTTTTTTTTTTTTTGTCAAAATCAAAGCAAATTCCTGGAGTTTTAAAATGCTTTAATATCATTTATTTGAAGTTTTTTATTTTGTGATACATTCAATTTTAATTTTGATTTTTTTGCCATATTTTTATGCAATAATAGAAAATAAAACTCTAAGTGTCTAAAAATGTTAAAAGCTTTCCCCTAGATTGTTAAAGCTCATCTAGAACCTTAACTTTTCTTTAAAAACTTCCTAAATTTGATTCTTTAACTTACATTGAGAGTATAGATAATTTCATCGTGCAATAGTGCTATGCCTAACAGACAGAAAATGCAAAATCACATGTTCTCATAGCTTTAGTTCAGTGCTTTTTATGCAACATTTTACACAGTATGAGTACAAAATATGGGTAAGAGTATTACAGGGGAACTCAGACAGGACTATATAAATGTAGTTTGGGTAGATAATAAAATGCAGTGTGTGTAATGTTTTTTCTATGCCAAACCATTTCGTACCTGGCAATCTTGCCTAAATCTCACAAAACTCAGGGTTTATGAAGAAGGTTAAAGTCTAACATAGAAACTTACTATTTATTTCACTTGAAGCTTTTTGTAACATTCATATATATTAGTGCTTGAAGAGATCGTCTGCAGCCTGATTTCCTGCATTTATTTTAATGCTTACAATGATAATAATGAAAAGCTGGCATGGAACTATGCTTACAAGTTTAGACCTATTTTTAAAGTGACCCTGATATAAATACTGTAAGTATAATAATAGATACATTTCTTTAGATACTTGTGATTAGCCTTTCTTATTAAGGTACTCACATCAGTTCCCATGGAGAGCAATTGTAAAATAAATAGCTAATCATTTCTAATGAATGCAATGTTGATTATTAAAATGCTAATGTTAATGATGACACATTCATTTAGCTTTCAGGGAGCTAATTTTGTACAGCACTATCAGAAATGTTCTTTGCATTTTTCTTGGAATCACTGAAGTCAAAAGGAGCTTTTGGCCCTGAAATTGAAGGATGCTGGGTCAAGTACCAACACGTAGGATCTTGAGAGTGAAATTTTGCATGAAAATGCAACATATTTTAGTAAACCAGACAGACTGGAAAGAGAACATACAACCCTCATACTTCATTTTCTTTCAAGTAGATCTAATACAGGCTGATCTAATATAAACTGATCTAATAAAGTGTATTACTTTTTCCTACAAATATTTCTCTGTTCATGGTTTTAGACCATTAGTAATGTAAATGTTGTCATCCCTATTATCACAAGAGTGCTATTATTGTGGATAATAGCATTCATTCCTGACATACTGTTCTTGCTTTTTTCCTGTTTTTTTTTTCTTTTTTCTTTTTTCTTTTTTTGCTGTAGACAGACAAAGTGGAAATGAAGAAATTCTATCACAGCACTGTGAAGTTTCAGGTAAGAAGACCCTATGTTGCTGTAGTTGTATTTCGATGCTTTGCGTACTGGTTATAACATCTCACAGGATACTTCAATTCACCAAAATTATTCTTGATCTAAGAATGAAAACAGAAGGCATATGGCACATCACTTCTCACCAGCTGAAACAAGTGTTGACATCTTCATAAAGAGTGTCAAATAATTATAAAATAGCATTATTATGAACAATTATAAAAATTATAAGCAATAACAGTTAGATAAAATAGAATTAATGAAAATCTGTGTCCTGACACATTTCTTGCAGGTCATCCCTACACGCAATCAAAGGCAGCAGCACTGCCTTCATTAAACAAAATTAACAGTTTAAAAATGGTTTCTGTTTAGTGATCTCTAGGAAGCACATTGAGGTAATGAGCATGTTATTGCTCACTCAAGTAAACCAAATATTCAAAATAAGTTTTTTGTTTTTCCTTTCACTGTATAAAAACAAAGAAGTGTTTCATTTAAGAAAATTGCTTATTTTAATCCTAAATACTGTTTTTGCCAGCATAGTACATGGGCTCTGTTGAATTCCTGGAATATATACACCTCTGTGATGCAGAGCCTACATTTCTGAAAGAACAATCTTTGCCTGAAGTTAAGCTATGCAAAACTGCCTTCAAAATTTCAATCCCCCAAAACCAGCTATGAGTAAATAAGCAGAAGAGACAGTGAAACTCAAAGCAAGGTCTTTAGTTTTATTATACTTTATATATATGCATAAATATGTATAATTAAATATATAAAAATATATTTATTATATTTGTACTTGTATTTATACTTGGCTTTATTTTAGGTTTCTTCTCGCAGTATGTTTAGTACTCTGTCTCTGCAGAAACTAGTGGGAGTTAAGTGTTTTTACTACACGCAAGAAATAATATGGGAATCTGCCATCTAATTAAGTACTGATTAGCAGTAACTGATGTTGAAACACTTATGACTAAATTTTACCTCCTGTTAAGCAGAAGTCTGAGAGAGGGAGAGGTTGTAAGAATCTGTTTTACCTCAGTAAGTTGTTTGTTTGGGTTTGTTTTACATAGTTCAGGTTTTAGCTGTGTCTTACCTGCATGGAATCAAAGCATAGTAAAATGAAGCCTTCAGTTCCACGTCCGTCTTTCGTTACCATGTCATGTTGACAGAAACAAACTAAGATGTTTAAGGATATGAAGTGTGAAAAGTCAAAGCCAAGTTTCCCAAACATTTCCTCCTATGCAAACTACTCATGGAAAGAATAGTGTAAGCAAATTAAAAACCATAATCACACAATTGCTTGGCTACTGGAAGATGCTGAAACTATAGCGACTGCTGGGAAGCAGGACGATCCAAATTAACAAAAGTCAATAACTGAAAACAAAACTCCTGCAAGATTACAAACATCTGTTCTACACAATACATAGAAGCTGCAAGCTAGAAGCAGGGAGTCTAGTCTGTCATGTTTTGCTAGATTGCTTTAGATAGCCTGACTTTAAAATCCATATGACTACTAAGAAGCATTTGCAGCATGTTTTCTTCACCTCCACTGCCCAGCCACATGCACATTGCAGCATACCGTCCTCTCAGACCCATAATGGAAACAACCAAATGCATTAATAGGCAAATAACTGAGCTACTGCTAATAATCCCCATGAAATAGATAAAAATCTCAGACACGAGACTAAAAAGTAGAGCAGAGCACAGTTGTTACTATTTTCAAAGAGATAAACCTGCTGACAGCACTTTGCAAATTATGGACATAACATGCTGATGGCTCAATGATGATACTCAGTTGTGATACAAAGTAAGTTTCTAATAGCAAGTAAAGGCATCATGATCACTGTGAAGTTTAAACTGACTTTACTCTTCAACAGCTTGATGTGCTATCAGTGTTGCCGTTTGAAGTTTTATATTTCTTCTTCGGATTTAATCCAGCGTTTAGAGCAAATAGAATGCTAAAGGTAAGTGTTTGAGATGTTCATAATATTTAAGATTAAGGAACTTTAAAGTTGGAAATTTTGTTTAAAAATTTTGAGGGTCTGAGCTTCAACTTCAGTAAAGAAGCCATAAAGAAATACAAGATATAGTCTAGCCAGTTTAAGTCCTTATTCTATTTTTCTCCTGATTTTACTCTTTTCTGTGTTTAAAAATGTGTTTTGTGATTGATTCATTTGTTTCCATTATTTAAATTAAATTTATTAAAGTTCTTACATAATTTTCATAGATAAAAAATATTAGTTTAAAATTTGTCAAGATCTCTAAGCAACTGCAGTGTATTTTCCTCTTCTTTTACCCCTTTACTCTCTGTCAACATGTCCCCTTCTGGTGACATTAAGCACCTAAATGTCAGCTGCTGAAAAGCAAAGAAGAGAATATTCAACATATTTAATAAGTACAAACCCACTTTTGTTATTGAATCCAAAGATGTGTGTGTATGCCATGGAAGGGCTGTGAAGGGGTTAGGCACCAGCACTCTTCCTCCCTTCGTGCTACCTTGCAGGCTGCTCTGTGGCTAAATATATTCCCTGCATGGAGAAGCAAGAATTCTGAGAATAAAGGCAGGACAGATTTCAATTCAGCTTTCAACAAAAATTCAAATCAGAAGCGAGTCAGTATGAAAAAATGAAAAGTGAAGCAGGACTTTATGCTCAGGAAGCAAATGTGTACTGCACAGAAACAAAGAAAAGGCACATGGGAATAGTAAGAGCTAACACTTAAGGTAAAACTAGAAATAATTTGAGAAATGCAGTACAGCAGAATATGTTACTACGTGACATAGTCTAATGTGGGGTTGCTGATAAGCATCATCACTAACTGAAGAATTACTGGAACTGCAGAAAGAAGGGAAAGGAGATTTTTATGTGTAATTATCTCTGCTAAAATTACCTTTGCAAATATATATATATTTGAGGAAGCAAATTCACTCAGCAGCAGCAGCCTGACCCAAACAGCAACATTTTCTCTGTAATCAATACCAGAAACAATATTTAATTCAATGCTCATCTTTGCTTTGCAGATCATCTTTAAGTTAAATGTTCAAAGAAAGTGATTACTGACTCAAAGAAAGAGTTCAAAGAAACTGTTCAAAAAAAAGACTACTGGCAAATCCTTTGCTTTCAGAATGTATATGTGAGGCAGTGTTAGGACTACTAGTAAAATCTCAATGGTAAAGAGTCACAGTTGGATTACTTTTGTTTTCCATTCAGCATAACACATTCTTTGAGTTTAATGATCGGTTGGAAGCTATCCTGGATAAAGCCTACATCTACAGGTATGTGCTCCAGCACGCAAAGCTTGACACAGGATGCCTTTCATTTGATCCCATGAGCTGTTAGCCAAAGGCTGGACTGAATATGATGAACTGCTCATTTTAGATTTTTTTAAATGTTTGTTTTTATTGTAATCTTGCAAATAATAAATGTGATGTTTCACTCATATACCAAATCCTGTTAAGTTCAGATGGCCTGTTTGAGCATATAGGTTATGTTCAGACACAGGTTTTAGCAAACTGGGGATCCTGTCAAAATTTAGCTAATCAAAAGTATCAGATAGAAGTTTCTTTAATTAAGAAGAGTAAACTGGTAGTTTCTTAAGGTTGTTCACAGCAGTGCCAAATCCTCAGTAGCCATTCGCTTACACTTCACAGAAGCTGTGAGTTCAATTCTTCATCAAATATGCTCTCATCCTAAACCTGGCATATGCAGAAATGTGATCCTCTATGTCCTTGACTAAAACTGGAATGAGAACAGTGTCTGTCACTACCTTCACTATCATATTTTTCTCTTTTGCATGGACCAAAACAACCACTGAAGCAACTCAGGTGGTTCGTGGCCATGAGCATGCCAAGCTTCCTAGCTGCCTCAGCAGACAGTGCTGCTGCTGGGACCCTGTGTCTATTCACTGTGTCTCCCTGATTGTCTTCTACTGTCTAATAGTGTCGTCAGCTCTACTTCATCCTGTACAATACAGACCCTGTTCCAGTTCAAAGGCATATGCTGTTCCTGTGTGCTGCTGTAGCAGCAATAGGAATCTGTTTTTTTAGCATCTCCTTCTGTTCCAGATGTTATTGCATTTAAATGGTAACCTTGGGATTCTTACACTGCAAATTAGATATTTTATGAGATTTAGAAACTGTAGTTAAATTTGAAAAAGAAAACATAATCTGATTTGTATTTTCTGATACCTGCTAAATTAAACAAAACTGAAAGTTCATCTAAATTAATTGTTTTACTGATCTCCACAAACATTATTCTTATGTTGCCATCTCCTTTCACTGGTTTATGATTTTTCTGTCTTGTTGTTGTAAGAGCAGGTTTCTCTGTAATTTTCACAACACGGAGAAATTGCTTTTCAGTTTCTGAATCACTGGCTCACAGTTTTCTCCAATTTCTAATCTAATTAAAAAGAATGAGTTTTCTTCTTTGTTTTGCTTATACTTTGTAATTTCTTCCTAATTACTCTTTATTACTTTTATTTTTTAATCTTACTTAGCAATGTTAATAGGGATTAGATAACACTATGTGGCATAGCTGCTCAATGTGTAATAAATCTAGTTTTAATATTGCAGACAGCAAAATGGGTATAGAAAAGTCAAGGGAGTTGTGCAGAAAGTAAATAAAAGCTAGATCTTTAAACATATTCCAGCAACTGCTTGCCCATTTAAGTCCATAGGGGAAAACATTAAAAAAAATCTCTTCTGTTGCTTAATCTTGTGGTACTTAAGTGCCCAACAAACAGCCTTTTTTTCCTAGGTGACATGAAGATATTTAAACTGCCTGATGTCCCTAGGAGAATTCTGGTTCAAGCACAAGATTCAGAAGGCATGAAATAAGTTCTCAGCTTAAGCATTCTCCAGTGTAGTACGATAGTAAGCCTGTGCCCACACATATATACTCACAACATACTGAGATTCTTTTCATAAAGAGGCACACAAAGAACAAAACAGTTGTTTTCAAACAGCCATGATTATCCACTTACCCTGGATTGGACTTGGATTTTGAACTCATGAATCTTTTATTCTGAGTCAATACTCTGAAAACTAGCTTATGACTTATATACTGTTATTTACTCTATCCATCATTTACTTGTTTTTGTATTACTCTTCTTTCTCATCTTTTTGTTTTAGAAAATGAAAGAAAACTAATTTAGGTGTCTGAGTTCAAAGACAATTCATCCTCTCTGGGCAAGTTTATATTCTTATGGCTAGTCAAGTCAGCCCAAAGAGGCTTCTATGAGAGCAGGTCTAGTTCTTCTACCTGAAGCATGATGAAATGTGGCATGCCAGGTACTATAATCTAGCCAGGATCACAAATGCAACTCTTTCCAGGCCTGCAATGACTGTCTGTGGTTGGAAAAAGTCAAAATGACAGAGTATTTTTCTGGAGATCAACTCGACATTCACCCTCAAAGCTGGCACACAGGTTTAGAAGACATCTAGAAAATTACTATCATCTCAGATAAATGCCAGATAAATAGTTAGCCAGTTTTAGATAAACAAGTTGATTCTTAGGGCTGTAATGATAGAAGTATTTAATTGTTATTAAATGGTAGAAGGCTTTCCACTCATGGTAAAGCTTTGGCAGTCTTGCAGTCCCTCATTGCACTGAAGAAATTGAAGTTTTACAGTCTTATTTTTTTACCTATCTAAAATTTCTGAATTTATATATAAGTAGGACTTTATAAGATTATTTATAAATAAAATATTTAAAGTCTTCATTGACTATTTTGGTGATGGTAATTGCCAATATTAGTATGAGATATTTTTAAAAAGTTCATACTGATTTATCTATAGAAGCTGCACTGTGTTTCTTGAATATAAAAGATAAGGATTTGCTTTTTGCTTTTGTGACATGAATAGTGTTGACATTTCCCTTGTTATTCTCTGAGATGCCACTTACTTTTGCTACTCTGGCTGCTGAAACCTCATGCTAAACAGTGGGATCATAGAAGAATTGTTTATCTATTGCCCACATATCTGCATGCTGACAACAGAGTTTGAGAGAGCAAAGGGCAGATGGTGAGATCTCTCATGAATAGGCTAGAGACAGTGAACTGTACCTGCCTTGAATTTTAACTGTTTAATGCACTAAATTTATGTCTCATTGAGAACTGAAAGGCAGAAGTTCAGAATTTCCCAAGATGTCCAAAGCAGCCTGGTTGATGCTCTCCTTAAAGCAGCAATTTGCCATGTGATTAGAGATGGCTGTTGCTCCTCCACTTAGGCCTATTTATTCTTTTTCTTTGAAATGCTAGTAGTAAATATAAAAATACAAGTAAACACACAAATTTTCTCATGCTTTGGGCAGTTACCATATACTGATTCATAAGATGCAAAATAAGATGCAAAATACTGAAATTCTTTCAGTATTTTAGATGTATTTTAGATGTAGAGGACATTTTCTCAAGGATGTTACATTGCTACTCAGTAGTTGTCATGTTGCCATCTACTTTAAAGAACAGTAATGAAAATGTGTAACGACTCTATGTAGGTGTTTAGGAATGGAACTTTCTGATATGGAACTTTTAGTAATAAATCCATCTAAAAAATGACCGCATGGATTAAAGATATTCTTTGGTCCTACCTGGACAAATATAACTGGGACTGTAAAAGTGACCTGCTAATATGTCTTTCAGCAGTCAGTGGACCACAACAGTAAAGTATACATCAAGAGGGATCTTTTTATTCCAGAGATCTGTGAAAAATAAATTGTGTGAGGTGTGTGTGAAGAGATGAAAATGGAAGGTGCAGTTGGAGCTCTATTAGATCACGTCAGTCACAATTACATCCTGAGGCTATGATGCTCTACCAAGGAAAAACAAGGAAAAATTTGATGAAGGACTCTTCCCACCATTCCTTTTCTGTGATTAGGCATCACAATTCCTCTGTTCTGTTTTTTATCATACTGTATCCTGGGGTATTGCTCCTGCTCCTGGAGCAGTGTTTCCCTATAACCTCCTTCTGATTCTTCTCTTTCTCTCTTCTCTAAGAAATTCCCACTTCAGCCTAGTTTTCTGGAAACAGGTAGAAAACTACCCCAAATTCATCTTTTGTTCCACTTTTTCCATCATACGTCTTCCAATATTGGTGGTCAGGAATATCCATGTCCTAAAAGGTTTGGTTTGCTCAGAAAAATATGTCATCTGAAACCCACCCCCAGGGATTCAAACACGTGTGCAGGACTCAGTCAATGCTGCTGTATCACTAGCTCATACTGGCTGTTTACTGTTCTTACTTAGCAGACCTACAGAAAGTTTGCTAACACAGCTCTTGTGAAGCAGATCAATTCTGACCTCAGACACTTCTTGGCTTTTGTTCAAAACAAAATTAGAGTCTGTCTTGCAAAGAGTTTTAGTGAACTTATTAATTTGTTCCATCCTGTCTCATGAATACAATTTCATCTTTTTGTAACTATTCATAGGCAGTTAAATAAGTAGGTTATGAAATCATCAGGGGAGCATAACCCTGCATCAAGCATTTAGGAAAGTTATTTTTTTGTCCATGGAAGGACATGAGAGACAGGTGACTGACAGATATTTTTTCATAGAGTTAATGCAGTGAATTAACCACTTAGCGGATGCTTAATATAAGCACCGTTGAGCCAAAATAAGCAAAGGATTCCATATTAAAAGGAGAAGAAGACACAAACTCTTTGTTCATCTGCAACTTGGAATTTGCTTACTTTCATAGGGTCATTCGAACAACTGGATACTTGTTGTTTATCTTGCACCTTAACGCATGCCTGTATTACTGGGCCTCGGACTATGAAGGACTTGGCAGCACTAAATGGGTGTACGATGGAGAAGGAAACATGTAAGTCCTTTTCTTCTGAAAGATTTGCTGCTTCCTGCTTTCCCCTGACTTTGCACAGTATGCCCTTATTCTTATGAGGGCTTGCACAGCAAACTTCCAGCACTGTAACTGGTGATTAGCAGCTTTCATAACTAACAAATACTTGGGGGGCAGGTGCAGTGAATAATCAGTTTACCACTCTCAGTTTTTATAGGTTTGTGAGTCAGCGCTAAGCACTAACTTAATTAAACATTTCGAAAGTATCAGGGGTCATAAATTAAACTTAGTGATTACATATACACAAGGGAAGTGTTAGAAGGATAGCAGAACAATCCCTTGAAGGCATCAGAGGTGGATATGTTTTTTCTGCCACACAGTGCTATGTCATTAAAATGCAGCATTTTATTCCTGTTAAACACCACAGTGATTGGTCTGAAAAAATTCCATTCACTGACTCTGATCTCTGGAGTGGGTCATGTTTAAATATGTGATGAAGAAGTTATCCAGTGAAAAGGAGGGGCTATTGACACACTTTCCCACAAACTCCTCATGAAAGCAATGGGCTTGGAGTCAAGCAAGAAATATTCTTTAAGATAATGGAAAGGAAGAAGAAGAAAATAGCAAAGTTCTAATGTGTTTTTTTTTGTGTGTGTGTGTGTGTAATAATGTAACAATATATCTAGCAGATTCAGATGTATGAAAATATTTGCATTTCTTTCAAAGACTACAAGCTCAATTTGTTCATTAATTACATTCTTTGGGGACATACAAAATGAAAGAGACATATAATATGAAACTGGTGATATCACCTTAAAATCACCTTTTAAACATTTTTTCATACTTTCTTTTAATAGCTTAGAGACATGTTCTTTTTGCTTATAATTTTGTCAGGCTTCATAAGTCAACTGCCAAGTCACTATTTTGAAAGGAAAGAAAATGGCCTTTGAGAATGTGTCAAGTGGCATTGATTTTTGAATAATTAGGTTCCATCTCAGAAAATGACATGGTTGAAGTTTCCAGTCCTCACAAAATCACACAGCTTGTTCATTGTAATCAGATATCCATGTAAGCAGGCCCATGGAGCTCAAAGGGAATACTTATGTGTAAAGCTATACATCAGTTGTTATTTGTAAGCTCCATATTGCCAGGAATGTGAAAAAAATAAAAAAGTGAGGAATGAATTTTTATTATAATCATTCTATTAATGTAATTTTTATAAATACTAGCTTCATAGTTAAAAAAGTAAGTAAAACAGAGAAACACAAAAGAATTCTGAAAGTAGGGTGCCTCCTTTGTTTTTGAGATTTTTCTGTTCAGAGAAGACTAAAAAAGCATACAAATGAAGTTTTTCTATTTATCATGGGCAGGGATGTTACATTTCTCTCAGAGAAGCAACTGGTAGAAATGATTTGCTAGTTTAATCAGAGCCACTGCAGTTCTGTCCAAAGGCAGGGGTCAGATTGCTTAATAAATATTTTGTGGCACCTTTTTCCTGAGGAGAAAGAAGTTTTTTTCAAATGACATAACACTGAAATCACGTTTGATTTAGGGCAGCATTATTATGAATAATAATAAATTGTAAAGAAACTAGTAACTCAAGCTCTGGCGAAAAGTGAGATACTGAAATAAAACACCTACCATAACAATTCGTACAGGCCTCTAACTCATTAATCTGCCTCAGTTTGACATTAGCTAATAAATGCATGCAGCTACTGTTTTGCCCATACCTTATTGCATATTCTAACATATGATCCCATGTTCATGGTATCCTATGCATTATCCTGTGCATCTCATAAAATAATAGCTTGGTATCTGGTAACAACAAGACTAGGCTACAGAGGTTACAGGTTACAGAATCAGGCATGATGTGTTATCTGATGTTGCTATTTAGGGATCTTTTAAAGACAGACATTTGTGTGAACATCACTTATGACCAAGATAGATTGGCTGTGGATTTGAAGTCATCAGAAAAGATGCTTCTAGATCTATTTATCTTTGTGCAAAGCAGGAACCAAGTACAGAGAATAATCTGCTGGAAAAGGTGACCAGAACTACAGTATGTACTATGGTACAGTAATATAGACAATTTCCTTTCACACAGCAA
Organism: Nothura maculosa; assembly: GCA_032353885.1. Taxonomy (NCBI): domain Eukaryota; kingdom Metazoa; phylum Chordata; class Aves; order Tinamiformes; family Tinamidae; genus Nothura; species Nothura maculosa. The sequence continues at coordinate 801,795 of JAUBOD010000048.1, read as the reverse complement.
ACAAGAGTTGCTAATATTTGAAGCAAAATGTCTGTTGGTCTCATATAGATTGGGACACCAATAAGACAAACAGAGCTTTTTAGCTAATTTTAGCTAATTTCTCAGATTACATTGATACCAAGCAAATGAACCGGCAATAATTTAGTGGTGTTCATATTTTATGTACAATCCCTACTATGTCCATAAAATCTTGCTGGTGATGGTCAAGGGCAATTCTAAAATAATTCAGCACTTCTAGGTTCTTTTTTTTTTCTTTTCCAGGCTAAAAGGAAGAATATGCATACAGCAATTTCTTTAATCAGTTTGATCATATGTATGTTCCTGAGCAGTCATACTAACTGCTGAAGTTTCAATTTATAACTAACAGGTGTAGCAAAGCATTCATATCGCAAGCAAAATTACTAAAGTACTGCTTTGGGAAATTATTGTTAGCTGTATTGTTTTCCAGCATGTGTTCAGACTCTAAAGTGTTAGCGCTAGTCCAAAAGAGTTTAAAGTCTTTTGTATGGCAGCCATCAATCAAAGCCACTAAGTTGAGGAACAGAGGAGAGTTAAATTCACCTCCCTACAGCATAACCAAATTAGCCACACAGTATGTTCCCAGCCTCCAAAGTGCACTGATGAGATTATTTTGCTCTATCACTTATGAGGTATAGTCAGGACAGCAGACCTCAGACTCTCCTAATAAAGAATAGTGTTACAGGCAAAATGCCTTAGGTGCAGAGCTTAGGTGCCCTGAGCAGCAGGATATTAAAAAGTTATAGCTCCTAGTCAGAGCTTGCTGAAAAATTAGGTCTAAATTAGAGCAAAGCCAAACACATGGAGTTCTAAGGAAGAGACTGGTTTCCCCAGCTCCTTAGTATAAGGGACAGATCCTCCAAAAAGTGATTTAAAGCAGTAATCTAAGATCAATGTTCTGAATTCCCCCATGGAATTCTATCTGATGGAATTATTCTCCAGAATATCTGTGAATCAAAATATCTTTTTGCATCCTAATAATTTCTCTAGAGTTTCTCTGTAATATGTTTTCTTCTTGCTCTGGGCAGAGACCTATCAGACATCTGGAAATACCAGAAGATGATTCCTGGACATGCCTAGGAAAACTATATCTCTTTGGCACACGTTGCTCTCTACTCAGTTAAGCCTGGTGTGCCTTAAAGGTGTGCATGTCAGCTGTGCATCAAGCTTAAAATATGTCTAGTGTGTCATGCTCACAGTGCTTGCTAAACAGAAGCTATTTCGTGCCTGCAGATCTTGCCTTGCACAGCCAAGCCTAATAGTCAGCACAGTCAGCACAGTCAGACCTAATATAGTTTCAAAGTTGATACTTGTAGCCTGATACCTGATACCTGTAGATATTATTTTTATATAAAGGTAAACTATATATAGTTCACGCCATTGAGACTATCACACTTGCAATCAACTGATGAATAACTCACTCAAGAAAAAATGGTATGAAGACTGGAGGAGTGAGAATACATGTTTTAAAAAGTCACCTCTTTGCTCCGCTTCATAACCTTCCCAGCTGCAATCACAGAGGGCAGCCCTGAATTAATGCTTCACTGGGCTGAAACTAATGTGTGCATATCACCTTAAAATCTGATAGCCGTATGCATAAAAATTTGATTCAACTGTATTAACCAAAACCGTGTAAGAAATTTAGCTTATTCTGAAATGCACTTTTAGGAGAAAGATATATTCATTGGCATAGCATTACAAGGATCTTATTTGCAGATTTTTTTCCCTAGCTCAGACTTACTTGAGGGAAAAATCTGGTAGTTTGATTGCCTGAAGGATAAACACACTGCCTATGTTGTACAGAGGTAAAATCCCATTCTTGTCTCATGTTGTTTGCTTCAACAGTAATTTTATAGCAGGCTAGTAAGCTGTATAGCAAGCAATGATGGTTTCCAGACACTTTAACTATATGAATGAGAGCTACTAATACTCCTGAAATTGGAATCTGCTTTTTTTCTGGCTTTCCATAAACAAAATTTACAATCTCATTTCTTCAATTCTTAGGAAAAAAAAATCTGTCTTATATTACAACTATCTAACTCTTATTTCAGATTAAAATAAAAACAATAAAATGAGTAAATAGAGAAAATATAAAACCTATGCCTTAGAGATAATGAACATCCTGTGACTTTGCTGGTAGATGGTTTCTTTTGAATCATAGAATCATAGAATGCGTAAGGTTGGAAGGGACCTTAGAGGTCATCTAGTCCAATCCCCCTGCACACGCAGGGTCACCTGGAGCACATGGCTCAGGGCGGCATCCAGGCGGGTTTTAAAGATCTCCAAAGAAGGAGACTCCACAACCTCTCTGGGCA
>JAUBOD010000048.1:783091-799362 GCA_032353885.1 Nothura maculosa | reverse complement strand
ACATGGCTCAGGGCGGCATCCAGGCGGGTTTTAAAGATCTCCAAAGAAGGAGACTCCACAACCTCTCTGGGCAGCCTCTTCCAGTGCTCTGTCACCCTCACAGTCAAGAAATGCTTCCTGAAGTTCCTGTGGAACTTCCAATGCTTCAGTTTATAGACATTTCCTCTAGTCCTATCGCTGTCCAAGTAGCAAAATCATAGACAAAGGCTCTGTGATAACTATGCCTTTAAAGAGAGTGGGAAAGGGAAAATCTTTTCCATTTTATATGACATGAATGCAGAGAAGAATGTCACCCTGAAGCTCATTGAGGATCTATTTTCTCTCCTTGTAGATGTTCTCAGAGCTATGATAATATTGTCTATTCTAGTGAACCTAGAATGCCATCCTGGACTATTGGGAGGCACAGAATTTGTTAATTACTTTAATTTCCTGTAGTTACTAGCTCAGAACTAATGCTAATTTCTTTATACTTCATAAAGTCTACATATTTCAAGTGACACAGCATGCACAGTGTTGGTGAACAAGCATGCTCTTCATATGCTTTATATGATGATTCCGCTTAGACACAGTGGGGAGAGAATTTCAGGTTTATATCTGCAATCTTTCTTAAGTGGATCTGAGGCTTTTTCTTGCTCTTTATTTCTGTTACAGAACTCTGAGAGAAAGCCACCACCTATGCAGTCTTTGCTGCAAACACATTTATATGATGATTTGTTTTCAAATTTGAGTGAAAATTTGAGTGAATTGCAATCACAACAGGGAAAAAATTATTTGATGATATATGATATACAGCCAATGAAATTTTTGATTTCTGAAAGGCTCTGAATAAAACTGCCAGTTCTAGCTGTTAAAATCTAAAAGCAGATAACTCTAGTAAAGATGATCATTACTACTGCATTCCACAAGACTGAAGGCAGCAGAAAAGTAACTTCTTAGTGAAAAGCAAAAATCATTTGCTTAGTACAGCCTGATTTTTTAAATGGAACATTTGAAATCATATCAAAGTGGTTTAAAATGAAAAATTCCCCATATGAATTAGTTGTTAACGGGAGTTCATTTGCCTTTGTTTGAAATAAAACTTTGTTTCCAAAAGTATTCTTCCATACTGCTGTGTAATGTTACTAGACATCACCAAACAACTGTTGCATTTTCCTATATATAGTTCATAGTTAGACATCAGTGAGAACATTTACCTCAATATGATTGCAAAATCAGAACAATTTCTTAAAAAAAAAAAAAAAAAAAAAAGAGACTTTTTGGACCAAAAAGGCCTTACTGAAAGGCCAAATCCTGGCATGCATCTTCCTAGCTTCAACCACATGGGTCTTTACAGTTGGTAATACCAATGCCGTCTGTGTCCACAGGTATCTGAGGTGCTACTACTGGGCAGTTCGCACTTTAATCACCATCGGTGGTCTTCCAGAACCACAAACCTTGTTCGAGATAGTTTTTCAACTGCTGAATTTTTTCTTGGGTGTCTTTGTCTTCTCCAGCTTAATTGGCCAGGTATGTCAAGAAATCAGTTGCTGAATATGTCCAAATTACTGTCCATTACATATGGACAATATGTCCATACTGTAGAATATGTCCAAATTATCCACGATAATGTATTCAGCTTAGTGTGGTTTAGATCTTTTGGGAAATAAAAAAATAAGACTAGCTTCTATATGAATATAACTGTTTTTAACTATCATCTCTATTTATTCTCCTAATAAATAAATGTGTTTAACAAGTTCCCAGTTTTGTAGGCCGTATCCAAAATTACACACAAGTTGATTTAAACCCAAGATTGCAGGACACAGATGATTCTTTAAACTATATATAATTCTATTTTTCATAATAGCCAAGGAAACAGCTCCTTCATATTCACACTATACTGTTAAATCTGGGATGAAAGTTATAACTGCAGATATAGTTACATTAATATTTACAAATTACTGAATAAATCATGTGTGATAGTACTGGCAAGAAAGTATTGTTAATGGAAATGTGATGATCCTTGCCAAGCTAAAATTCTGCTCTCTTCCATAAGTTACACAGTATTTGTTAACATGAAAATTAACTGCTTTCCATCCCTCTTCGTTCTCATTTGGCAAGAGGAAAAAAAAAAAAAAAGCTCATAGCAAAGCAAAACAGTTATATTTCCAAATAAACACAGCAAATCAGTTATATTTCCAAATGAACACAATTCAGCATAAACTATTTCCAGCTTGTAACTATTAGATTTAGGATTTGGATCCACTGCTTTTAAAATACTTTGCCAACAGGAATACAAATATTATAGTTCCTCCATGAGATTGCATCTTGCATTAAATTCCCATCAAAATCCTTCCAGGCCTTTGGATTTGTACATGCATATGTCACTGGGAAAATTAATAAGAAAAGACAAACACAAAAACTGATAACATTTCATTTTTATTGTGAATATAGGATTTTAAAATTTTAGCCAAACAGCTAAAAAATGCACATGCCTCTCGCTATTTTAAAACTGCTGGAGGAGACCTTCTGCTATCCTGAAATAGATTCTTCCCATTGAATTTAAAAATATTCCACAACACAGAATCACCCAAAAGACAGTAAAGTACTTCTCCATAGAAAATATTTCTTCTGACAAATTATTGAACTTGAGTAGATTGGGTTAAACTTGGAAGTTTATATCAGTCTATGAATCCATAGGTTTACCCTTTGCTTCTGCAAAGTAGCTGTTGCAACCAACATAGTCAATCACAGAATCAAAACTTAAATACTAATATAAAGCTTCACTGCAGGTTGTTTAAAACTCCTATTTACAAAGAGCTCTTAAAATTACTGAAATTATTACTACTGCTCTAGCACATAGAATCATAGAATGCTTAAGGTGTATATAAAAAAATTATTTCTTGTGCAATCAGCTGCATTTCTGTAATACTAAGATGTCCTAAAATTAGTAAAATTATTAGTTCAACATTAGCACACTTATGTAAAAACTGTTATTCATTATGCAATCAATTGCATCTCTGTAACAACGGGAATCTATTCTTCTCATATACCAATCCTTGGGCACAGCAATATTAAGCAATTGTACTAAAACCATTTCTATACAGTTATGCTTATGAAACAGGAATATGTATCAACATTGTCATCCTACTTTTAAAAATTTAACTTATATGAATTGTGTTGAAACATTAAATAATATTCTTGCACTAAATCTATAATATCACCTTTCAGCCCAAGATATATTTTTGTGACTCATCTAGACTTACTCAACAATTTAAACATTGGCAGGATCTTAGTTTTAGTGGTGCCAGCTGATGTTAATGCAGAAATTTAACCCAGTTCGTTTCATTTTTGATTTGTGTTAAATACCAAAGGCAGAGCAGATTTATTATGAATTTTTAAAAAATCTTAATCTATATCTTTCTTCCAAGTGCAGAAGTACAAGATGGAAGAATAAACTGAAAACTGCAAGTGATTTCTTTAAAAATCACATATCTAGACTGCTTCTAACATAACTACAGTGTCACGAATCTTTCTGAAAAAGCACAGAAAAAACAACTGCTCAAACACACAGCAGAATATATCATGAATTAGCCATTTTGCATATGTTCTTTCTTATAAATTGTTGAAAAGTAATTCAAATCTAGACTGTTGCTGGTGCAACACATAGTAACAAAGGGTGATGTTTACAGATGCGGGATGTAATTGGAGCAGCTACAGCAGGACAGAACTACTACCGCTCCTCTATGGACAACACGGTCTCCTATATGAACACTTATTCCATTCCTAAAGTGGTTCAAAATCGTGTTCGAACTTGGTATGAATACACGTGGGACTCGCAAGGAATGCTAGGTAAGACTTTCAAACACTTGTCCCACAGGGACTCCAAAGGAAGAAGGCTCTGTGTAGATACAAGCAAAAATTCACATTTCTTCTGTGCTGAATTTCACGGTACAGGATGAGAGGAGGGTATGCAATTTACTGCAGATAAGCAAAAAGCTCCAGAGCAGTATGATGCTTATTACTTCACAAATTCTATTACTTTATATAATGTTCTGGTTATAACTTCAGAAAGTATGCAACTTCAACAGAAATCTCTTATGGTGAAAGTACATTAGCATTTTCTTCATTAGAACTGCTAGAATTGCTCTAGCAAGTTATTTTTCTGTATAATGCCCATTTTTATGAAAATTCATTCATTTTCCCTTTATATTTTCCAGCTAACCAGGCTTGAATCTGTTGTTATTTATTTTGTAGATGAATCTGAATTGTTGGAGCAGATGCCAACCAAAATGCAGCTCGCCATTGCAATTGATGTGAACTTTGCCATCGTCAATAATGTTGACTTATTCAAGGCAAGTATTCTACAGGAGAATGCAGCAATGCATGGTACTCATGAAACAGAAACCTTGCTTTGTTTATTTTGTGCACTTAAGAATATGTTTGTTAATATTCAGGACAAAATAAGTCTAAGAGATATCTAGGTCAGTGGAAAATTGTTTGGATTAAGCCAAATGTCTGTCTTAGAAATTTTTATTTCAAAGTAGAGATAAAAAGGAAAGAAGGACATATACTGTCCTATTATGCCAATATATTAAAATAGCTGTTATGTAACTGATTTCAGGATATGCCTTATTGCAAGGCATAGAAGAAAATTTTTAGTGTAATCTACATCACTGCCTACCACCAACTTGATGCTTAAGACATTAAATGTTTTTGTAACAGAAAAATATATATCCTACCACATCAAAAAAGCTATATTTTTAGAAATAATCTTGATAAAATTATCTTAACACTGATTTGCTTGTTAGGGTAATTGCAATAAATTCCCTTGTATCTTTGTATAAACATGCATAACTTCACTGTTTTTGCAACATTTGCTGAAGACATGAATTTTACAGATTCATAACAACATTGGTGTGATCTACTTTTTTGCACATGAATGAATAAAAAGTGTTTCACATAAAAAAACATAAAGATTTGAACATAGTGCTAACCAAACTTCCACAGTCATCAGATGTAGATGTATGCAAGCTTGATTTGCCGAAAGTGTAAAACCAAGAGAGAAAAGCATTTTATAAATATCTGGAAAGACAATTCCTTTAATTGTTTTCTCTGCTTTAAAATGTGTCTTTATGTCTTCAGTCTGCATTCTGCTTATGAATCCCTGGATCAGTACATTCATGTACCATTGCATTTTGCTCTCCAGTTTAAGCACTGATAATAACTTCAGTTACTGAATTAATACATCACAAATCTAATTTCTTTAAAGGGGTGTGATACTCAGATGATATATGACATGCTGCTACGCTTGAAATCCATTGTATATTTACCTGGCGACTTTGTATGCAAAAAGGTAAGCATTACTATCTCTTTCAAACGCAAGATAATATGTATTGTAGAACAAGAGTTCAGATGTAGGTCACCAGGACATAAGATTAATTCTAAGTGAATTTGTTAGCATAAAATAATAATTATCGTAAATTCTCAAGTTACAAGCTAGAGCAAGAAAATATGGATTTTATTACTTTACATTTTCAAACAGGGTGGTAGTCTGGAAAAGTATTTTATGTAAATATCTAGTGACATCATTAAGTCTGACTACTTAAAATGGGGAAAGTTATTTTATTTTTATACATATATGAATACAACCTTAGCTTATGGAGCTCAGCAGCATTGCTTGTGAATACTCAAAGAGCTTCATTGTGTACCCAAGAGCTCTAAATTGAAATATCTTCAGGAAAGCAACAGGCATCCAGCACAGCTCTGCACAGGTGCTCTGACTTGCTGTTCCTACACTTGGGTTTGTGAGCCACCTCCAATGTGCATGTTGAATATGTAGTTAGCTGCACACTGCTCCTGTGTGCTGAGACTGTGCCCAAGCAGAGGCAAAAATCACATCAACAGATTGAAGGGCTTAGTCCTGCAATTAGAGGCAAGTAGTTGTCATTAAGGATGGATTCCAAGAAACAGAAAATAATTTTTTTTGCAGCTTCATTAATTCCACTCATTCCATAAAAGGCCACTCCTATGAGTACAGCTACTGTGTGGCCAACCATTGCAGTAATCCTATAAAACCCTTGCTGGAACTTGAGACCTGTGAGTACATCCTACCTGACTTTATGCTGGGCTCATCACACTCTGCTCAGAAGGGTCCAGCACAAAAGCCCGGAGGAGGGACATTCAGGGACAAAAGGAACAAGCCACATGTTTTCAGCCCTGGTTTTGGTGTTCTTGTCTGTTCACTTTTAAGTTGAAGTTCCTGATTTGGCTCAGTTACTCCAGCTGCACAAGTGCAATAGTATTTACTTGACTGTTTTACAGAGATGACAGGAAAAATATTAATTATTGGACTTTTGCAAAGTCCAGTCAGATCTAAGGGTTTTTTTTTTCTGCTTTTTGCAGGCAAATCTGCATTTATGACCAACTTTCCATCCTGGCAGATATTCTCTAATATGAAATATAGTAAATAAACTAATAATCTCTTAAACCATCAAGTGATTACATGAAAACACACAAACTTTTGAAGAGTTCACAACTCCTATTTTTCTTTTAAAATTAGATAGGGGTCAATTATAAGTTACAGCATGAAAATTAGCACAGGCGCTTTTTTTAAAAACTATTGTTAAATATATTTATTAATTACATCAGTTGCTACTAGAATAGCCCATAGAAACAGCTGCTACAATTCTGATTATTACCTGGTCTTCTTGTTCATTGCTGGTAAAGGTAGTGCAAACTAACATTTATTCCAGCATAACACTAGTAAATCTGCATAAAGGATTCTGTCAGATTATCCTACTAAAAATCAACTAGCAAACAAAAAACAAACAAGTACCTGCCTGGTTGAAATGAGGGATCTTTATATTTTTGTGTGCCCAGGGAGAGATTGGCAGAGAGATGTACATCATCAAACAAGGCGAAGTTCAAGTTCTTGGAGGCCCTGATGGCACAAAAGTCCTGGTGACACTAAGAGCAGGAGCTGTGTTTGGAGAGATCAGGTACTTCTATAGCTATTTTTGATGCTTTCCGTAGAAATAATTCTGATGAAATAACTAACAATTGTTTAACTTTTTTCTGAAAAGCACAGTACTTACCATAGGGAGGCTAGAAAGTTTGGTAGCATCAACCAAGAGGATACCAGAGAGGTAGACAAGTTTAAAAAAAAATAGAAGGCAAAAAAACAAGACTTATGTAGAAAAGTTTGAGATTTCTGAATGGCAAATAATGTATAATCCATGTTTTGGGCAATGCCCATGGTCATTACAGAGAGAGTTTCTCTTCAGCATTGAGAAGATTTAACGTGTTTTCCTGCTCCATGATTCGCAATTCAGCAGGAGCAGGTGCTCTAAGACTAGAGCAGCTTGATTCCTAGATACGCAGCAGATACTAAAAGTGATAAATAATTTCCAACAAGGAGGAGAAAATACATAAAGTAACAAATGAAATTAGTTCCTATGGGAGCTGATATAGGGACTAAGTCACTGAAAATCAGGCACTCCTATATGCATTTGTTTAAGAGAAATGCCTTTAAAAATAAGATTAACACTGACAGACCAGTTTGAGAGAGTCCAACTTTTTTTGGAAGAGAAAACTTTTCTCAAGTTGCTACAAATGTTTTTCCTGTTTTCCACCGTTTCTATGCAAAATCCATTAACTTCTATGTGCCATGTTCACCAATTAGCCAGCCATGTGCTAGATTTTAGGCACGGCATCCCCTGCTGAGTTTGGCCTGGGGAAAAAGTAATGAGACACATGTGCTGCTGAATGTGATAAACTGGGTCCTTAATTCCTTCCAGCTGCCATCCTGTTGCTGCTAATCCTCTTGCTGGTAGCATTAATCTGCCTTTTGAAAAGTGGTAATCAGCACTGTGCCAGGTTTACCTTTATCTTCCCCTTGCTGCCTGCCTTGGAGGTAGTGGAAACATGCCAGGTTATAGAGTGAGGTGTATACAGAACTTGCTGAGACCTTCAAGCAGAAAACATTGATCTCTCCCACAGATACTGGCCTTTCTCACAGAGTGGGAAAATAAAATTATATCAGCTGTCTGAGAGAAGGTTATTTTAAAAGTATTCCTCTGTGTGACAATATAATATTGGAGCAAAGCCCCCAAACAAAATGTTGTGTTGTAAGCTACATGGAAAGGCTGAGAATCCACTAGTTTTTAATAAGGGCTGGATACTGAAATGATAAAAGGAAAAAGCAGACAGGATATGCAACCCACATTTAGTTTTCTATTATTTCTGAGTTCTGGATTTGGAGTAGTTTAAAAACAATGATAATGATCAATTTTCATAGTGCTCAATGATAATGATCAATTTGAAAATAATGATCAACTTTTATGCAAAGAAAGAATTTTCAAAATTTTAATCCAATAAAGCTCATCACTTATTTCTACAAGAGGCTCACACAATGACCAAAGTTTCACTACACAATATATTTTTGTGGTATTGTGACAATATATAATTGCCTCTGTGTGACAATATATAATTGCTGATATAGCCAATAAAACTCTTGGCAATGCTATAAGCCTACACTTCTAATCCTTTTTATTCATCGTTGACCTATCATGTTGATGGAAACATGCTTAGAAGAATACCAGTACAGGCAAAAGTACTTTGGATATAAATGGCCTGATCTTGAGGATAAACTTGAGGGGAAAATACATAACAGTTTACAAGACCAAAGAAAAACAAAGACCTGAGCCATTAAGTACGAGCAGAGTTTTATCCTCCTTATGGCAGTATGTTAGAAAATAATGAGTTTATACAGCACTTTTCTGTATAAGTTCTGTCAAGACCATACAGTAGCAGAAGAAGAAATAAAGAAAAAAAAAGCCACCTCTCTAGTAGATAAATATTGCTTCTCTTAGCATGCCCAAGCTTTCCCCCCAGTTTTCATGGCATGGTTATAACCGTGGTATTAGGCTATCATGATTTCTGACTTCTGATTCCAGATTTGGTTTAGATAAATATATCAACTTCTTTCATAAAGTCCTAACTAAACAAGGTACTTGCTATTTAGTTTCACTGTTCAAAATGCATATAAATTATCCTTAAAATGTCTCTTTGGGAAAAAGAGCTGAAGAAACAAAGAATGGTCATGCATTTCAAAACTGTACCAATGTTCAAAATGCGTTCACATTTTTTCTGAATTATACTAGAAGCCCCATGTAAGTATAATGTTCAAACTAGTTCTTTGCCAATTTAATTCTTGACAACTATTATAAAAACAGACTAAGTAATAGAAGCTGCCTAGTTACTACTTCCCTGTATAGATAATATCAGTTTGGGGAAGCAAAATAATCTTAGAATTAGAAGCAAACAGATTGCTGCCTTAATGGCAGTCTGACTGCACAGATAATTGAGAAATTCAGTAGAGAAAAACTATAACAAAATACTTCATTAGCCCAGAGAAGTTTACACTTTAAGCCAGATGCCTTCATTCATCCATTTTGTCAGTTATTACACTAGCACATTTTTCCCATCAGCAAACAGTAATTCTGGAGAAATTAAAACACTTCTCTGTTATGTGTAAATTTTTGACAGGACTTTTGGCAATAGTTTGCTCTCAGCTTTATCCTTCCAACATTTAAGCTGGGCCATCAGCAGTGCACCATTTCCTGCTTCACTTTGCTCACTTAGCTAAGAGCACCTTCCTACAGAGATAATTATAAAAGAGAAACCAATAAGTTGATTCATAACCCTGATTGTTTGATACTTCTAAATTAAAATTGTTAGCATAGGAATCCAAAAAAATACCCTTTCACATTAAGATTATAGCATTCTAATCTAGTAATTAGAGTAAAAAAATGTGAGGCAGAAAAAGTAATTTCTGTATTAGTATGGTTATTATAGCATCAAGAACTACTGAAAGGTGGTGTAATTTTTAAGGATTTAGTTTTTCCCTTAACTCTTAGAGTACTAGGAAAACAGATCTTTGTCCTTAGTCAAAGACGGTTTTGCTTCAGCAAGGCCTTACTTGTAAAAATCACCTCACATCATTATTATGAGGGAAAAGTTGATCTCTTTAGTTCTAGTTTGCTTCAATGAAATGAGCTCTTTCAGAAGAGCCTGAAGATGACTGTTCAATAAGCATTTACTACACAGTGAGTCATCATAACAAACCTGGCTGGAATTTTATTTAGCTGCTGCCTTTATTGAACAGATGTGTATTTTCCTATTTTCATAAGTGTACATAATTGTTTTGTTTTTCAAAAAAAAGCTGATACGCTGCATTTTCAACTTGAGTTCATATATTGACTGCTATTTTGACTCACAAAAATGTGTGTTTGCATGCGTGTAAAAGTAGCCCTGTACACACAGTTTCAGAACTGTCATGTTATGTTTTATAAACCAAATATAATCAGTATAATACAGTATTTATCAATACCTTGTGTAAATAGCCTCGAAATTAAAAATAAATACGAATATATCCTTTATTAATATTAACTAAAAATAAGTAAATCATGCTTAATAGAATATGGGGTCCATATTATACTTTACTAAGAACCTTTACATTTGGATATAATGGATATTTCCAATAAGCTAACGCTCAGGAAAACAGTTAAGGGACAAATCTATGGTGGATTTCCTTTAATATAATGATAGTACTAAGAGTAAAATGTATCTTCTCTTGCTTAACACCAGGTCTGAGAAGCAAGATCTCTTCATTTTGTTTGTTTAATGCAAGATGAGTGAGATAATTGTTTGTACAACATATTTTTATGTGGATATCATTCCTATGCTCAACTACTCCTTGTTAAAATACTCTAATGCCTTATTTTTAAAACAAAAACAGCTGCCTTCTCTTGCAGACACATTTTTAACTGTCAGGCTGAAAATGCTTCTCAATCATTCACCTTGCCAGCCAAACATGAGATGAGATATGTAGGAAGGCTGAAAACCAGAGACTCACAGAAGTTATTTACTCAGGAAAATTAAAATTCTTGAAGTGGGAAATGATTCATGGACATTTTAATAACATTGGAGGTGCACTGCTCCTCTTCTCATGCAAATCATGTTCAACAATAAAACTGAGGGAATTTTAAGTTCACACAATGGCAAGTAACAATGTGACTATCCATGTTTATTTTCATTACAGCCTATTAGCAGCAGGTGGAGGAAATCGGAGGACTGCCAACGTGGTGGCTCATGGTTTTGCCAACCTTTTCATTTTAGACAAGAAGACCCTCAATGAAATCTTGGTGCACTATCCTGATTCAGAGAAGCTTCTGATGAAGAAGGCAAAGTATGTCCTAATTTTTTTTAAAATCTTATTGTTTACAATGAACATTTGTGGCTTCTAGACAGATTTGCACTCATTTCCTGGAAGAATAACAAATATAAACACATTTCTCTTCAGATGTTCCATTTTTTTGGCCATGGTCTTGGCAGGAATGCCTAGAACTGTGGAAATGTGGTAAATAAAACGAAGTTCTGAATAGTCATCCTCCATTTATGTTTGAAGTAACCAAATGGGAAGTACTTAGCAGGACTTCTTAAATGCCATGAACTCTACAAACATAAGCTTTAGTGTGCCCACAGACTTGAATACATTTCCAAAATCCTGAAGAATAAATAGGTGTGTACTGGAGGAAGGCCTGACCAGAGTTATGTACACAGATTCCAGATATGTACACAGATTTGAGAGGTGTTCATTTTGTGTAAAGGGATTCTGGATCAGGATTTCACATTGAAACCTTTTATTTGTTTGTTTGTTTGCTTGTTTGTTTGATTTTTCATCATGCTTTGGCTGTAGCTTGCTAGGATGAGTTTCTCCTTGCTTTGTAAGGACAAAATATTGTCAGATTTTGTCAAAACAGAATTATGAAAATGAGTTCCTTGCTACCTTACATCTAAAATGTCCAAACACGTGAAATAGCTTTTCATTTTGAGCAGACCTTGGCACTCTACTGTTCCAAACTGTGCTCTCACCATGAAATCAAAATATGGAACATCTCCCAAATCTGAAATTCCCCCAGAGGAGATGAGACAGTACAGGAGTGACATATTTAGTGAAAGTGCCAGCAAACAGTTGCATGTGGCATGTTTCAACAACCCTGGCTATCAAGTAGCAGAATCTTAATAATCATCACAGATGCAGGTGGCTTACTGCCACCTGAAAAGCTTATCTAGTCCATAGAGTGTTTCCCAAAACAGTCTGCTGGACTCTTGCTCGTGGCACTTCCTGCTCATGGCATAAGGTTTAGCAAGAGTGAAAGGAAATCTGAACTCATGACAATATAATGAAGCCTGATGATAGCCAAAAACAACAAGGAGCTTGGATACCAGATGAAGGTGAGAAGAACCATGCCTATCACTGGGATCTTACTAACAGGGAGCCAGTGACATTAAAAGAATATCAGAAGTCTCTCCAAAACATTAGTGCCCAGATGAACTGAAGACAGGGATCATCTGCATGTGAGGAAGAACTTCTCTCCTGTGAAGGCAACAGAGCCTTGGAACAGGCTGCCCAGGGAGGTTGCAGGTCTTCACATCTGCCTGGATGCCACCCTGTGCCCCGTGCTCTGGGTGTCCTTGCTGAAGCAGGTGGATTGGACTAGATGATCTCTAGAGGTCCCTTCCAACCTCAACCATTCTGTGATCCTGTGATCATATGTATCCTAGACTCAATGACAGACCCAAGTGAGACAGGAGAAGATGAGAAGCTCATGGTACTGAACCACAGAATCTTTTCCATTTGGGAAGTGTTTTCACACTGATGGTCTTCAGAGATGCTTACTCTCAAAAACAGCATGAACTGATGGGAAGATATAACAAACCCACTGACTGAGCCTCTGGCAATTATTTTTCCTGTCTTATTTCCAGCATCTTTCGAATATGGTCCACACTACTTGCTCTTAGGTAGAGCATCAGCTGGACTCCAAATAGAGCAATAAATACTCTGAATTTGCATCTGGATGGCCAGACAGCAGGGACGGATCCTGGCTACTAGACACTCCTCCCCCTTCCCATCCCCAGGTATTTTCCATGTTATCAGACTTCCACGTGCTTTATGATACCTTAATTGGAGTATGCTCTACTCTAAAGATATAGGTAAGAAATTCCAGATTAGATTAGAACGGCAGCCTCCAATAAGCTCTTGTAGAGTAGCAAACCAGTACAAAAGCCTTGGTCTTTACAGATCATTCCTGGCCACCAGAAATTGGAAAAATGGCTAGAAAAATTGCTGCATCTTCATCCTTGAATTCCAGGTGTGCTTGAAGGTTTCTGGGTTGTGCTGTGAGCTCTTTCTTTCCTGTCCCCAGGGTGCTGCTGAAGGAGAAGGGGAAGCCGGCCCCAGCACCGCCACCGCCCCGTGGCCTGGCCGGCCTGTTTGGGCAGAAGCAGGAGACTCCAAAACTGTTCAAGGCGGTGCTGGGGGGTAAAGGAAAAGCAGGCCTTGCTACACTGCTGAAGCTGAAGAGAGAGCAAGAAGATCAGGTAAGGCCATGGAAGGCAGGGTAAATTCCTCCAGAGAGAGGCTAGTGGGAGAAACTGGGGAGAGAAGAATGTTGCTTTATCAGTGTAATCAATGGCAAAAGCTCACAGTAGGTGTGATATTAATCATTGTACTCAATGTCTAAACACTGCTTCAGAAATTTGGCTCAGATTTTGCTGGACTACATGTCAGAGAGAGAAAACAAAAGCAAAGCCGCAAGGAAAAAGAAACAAAAAAAAACCATGGACAGTAGGGCAAAATAGATTTTACTAAGACTTACATCTGATCTTTTAATTTTATCTAAGGAAAAGTAAATGAAGAAATATTAGGATATTTTACAGTAATAACACCAGCTGACTCAAACACACCTGAGTCCACCTACTTTCCATTCCAAGCTCAAATCTTTTCTTATTGTAAATCTTGAGGACAAAATTTTAATTTTAACTTATACAGCTGAACCTGATTCAGTCTTTAATATATTGCACTTATGAAAAAAAGTGTCATTACAGTTGATGGAAAACAATTCCCACATTACCAACTCTTCTGAGAGATGCTCATGTTAATAAGAACCCACTCAATTTTACACAGTTATCCAGGGGTGGAAGAACCCTATTCTATTTTAATAGCTGCACTGGTTATGTTTAAGTTAAATGCAAAGTTTAGTTCATGTAGGTTTCTACAACAGTACTACTGAAGCAAAAACACAGTTAAATATTTTGTTTCTGTACTAATAGAGTATAACAGAAGGTGAGACCTTAAAAAAGGTTTGTGTGCTCTGAACACCATTCCATCCTGCTGCATTAAGGCAAAATGGATACTATCACTACACACAGTATTTTATAGATTTTATTTTGATATTTTCATTTTGAAATAGCTTTTTCTTTTCTTAAAGAATGAATTTTCAGCAGCTGAATGCAAATTTCTGTACTTTGCACAATCTTAATCACAGTACTCATGCTGTGACTTACCATTGAATGTACAGAAATAGAACTGCTTGAATTTCCTCTGCAGCGATTGCAAAAGTGTAACTTTTCCTTTCTAGGAAAAACAAGCTAAAGCAGATGAGCAGAAGCTTGAACAAAATGAGGAGAAAGCCCAAAAAGAGGATAAGAAGCCTCCAGAGGGTACAGCCCCATCTACACTCCCAGTGCAAAAGGAAAAGCCGGATGCAGACACTAAGCCAACGGTGGATGAAAAAATCCCTAAGAAGCCTCTAATCATTAGCATGGCTCCTTCCCCCATAGCAGGAGAAGGAGAGATCCTTAAGGTTGAAGTTGAAGAGAAGAAAGAGGAATAGAAAGGAATAGATGGGTGTTTTGGGTGAGACCCTATCTAATGTCTTGCTGAAACCAGAGGGCTAGTGTGACCTTGCTTTCAGGTGCATAAGAGAAGTAGAGACGGCTCCAGGGATAATCTGCACCAGCTCCTTTTCTTCCCTCCGTCCTCTCCCAGGACAACTGGGCAAACTCTTGTATACTTAGTTACCTTTTGGCCTTCATCCTGAAGTGAGAACTTCTGGTGTGGTAGGACTTAGAGCTCAGACTGTATTTCAGGACTGCTTGTTTCTGGTTTTGTCCATGCTTTCTGTTATCTCTTACACCATCTTGCTCCTGCTTCTTCTTTTCCCTCTCCTCTTTATTCTCTCCTTCCTGCTGCTCTTCTTATTGCTCAGTTTGCTTCTATTTTTTATATGTCTTCTCCTTTATTTTCTCTTCTGCTTTCCCATAGTTATCCTTTTTCTCGTTACTGTGCTGCTGCTGTTAAGGTTGGCCATATTTCTCTCCATCCTTCTCTCCCCTCCTCTTGTATTTCTAGTAAGTGACTTGCTTTTGTGACCAGTGTAGCACAGCACTGACAACTGCAGTGTTATGTGTTTGGATCCTTTAGCTTGGGAGAGGGGGGGCTACACTGACCATTTCCCAAATAATAATGACAGAAAGAAGACCAACCAACCAACCAACTAACCAGTACAAAGGGGAAGCAGAATTATTGCCAATGTTTTGAAAATAGGAGCCTCTCCTCCAGTGTTCTCTATGGACTCTGAAATAAAATTGTTCTAAGATTTTGCTTGTTTGCCTGTCCCAGAAGTGACCTTTAACTTGGAGTTTTTGACTTGGGTATTTGATCTGTGGGGGGCTGGCCATTAATGATGCTCTCTGAAGACAGGGCAAGCAGTTGATAGCTGGCCAGCCTTTTGGTTCACTCTCTGAAGCAGCTGCCATCTCAACCACAACGGTTGTTTCACAGAAAGCAGGATTTGAGCTCTGTCTCCATGATGTAGATCTCTAGGCAAGGTGCTCATGGCTGTGATCTCTCACCTCCATCAAAGGCCCAAGCGAGTGCAGCGCTTTGCAAGGCCTGGGCTATGTTACATGTGGAGGCCGGAGCAAACCCTTCACCAGGCGCACAGCTGAGAGGCTCCTTTCATGCAAATGCTCTGCCTCAAAGCAGCTTTTTCATTTCTTTCTTCACTTAAACCAACCACATGTGGCAACAACCATCCACACATGCATCTAAAGAAACCAAACAGCTAAGGTAAAACAAGAAAAATGCAACCCCAAAAACCCAAGAACCTTCCAAATCTTTCTCTTCCACAAGTTCATGCCTTCTCTCTCCCCAGATCCCCCTTCAGTTCCTACTGGAAGTACCAGGAACAAAAGCTGGAACAAAAGCTACCATAAGGGCAGGTTTCACAGCTGCTCAAGAAACATAAGTGGAAATCAGTTCAGCTCCACAGAGGGACCTGGGAGTCCTGCCTGACACCAAGTTAACCGTGAGTCAGCAGTGTGCCCTCGTGGCCAAGAAGGCCAATGGGATCCTGGCCTGCATCAGGAGGAGCGTTGCCAGCAGG
>JAUBOD010000048.1:770472-782991 GCA_032353885.1 Nothura maculosa | reverse complement strand
CTGGAGCAGGAAGGTTGGACCAGATGATCTCTAGAGGTCCCTTCCAACCTTGAAGATTCTGTGATTCTGTGAAATGAAACAATTCACTCTGCAGGCTATATATAAAAATATATATATTTTTATAGCATATATATATATAGCACACAGAGTCATATATAATTAGGCCTGCTTTAGAAAAGCCCTTAAATTCTCCAATGAAAGGCAAAGGGATTAAGGAAGTGGAGCATGTCATACATGGAAAGGCTGAGAAAAGACTCAGCAGGTGAGGACAGGCCAGACTCTTCCCAGTGGCTCCCAAGGACAGACCAAGAGACGAGGGGCACAAACTCAAATACAGAAAGTTCCACTTGAGAAAATAAAATAAAATAAAAAAGTAAAAAACTCCATATTTCTTCAGTTTGATTCTGGTTGAGGAACAGGAAGCCCAGAGAGATTGGGTCTCCACCCTTGGACTCTGAAACCAGCCTGGACAACCTGCTGTAGCTGAATCTGCTAAAAGGGGGATGGGACCAGAGGATCTACCTGCCAGCCCAAGTGGTTGGCAATTCAGTGAAAGCTGGTGGCCCAGCTAAAATTATTGGGAATTCTGCCAGTATGAAAGCTAGAAGACTGAAGTCTGCATGTTGTATATTCCATGTGTTCTTGGGACTGCTTCAAACACACAGTGCTGTTGCATTAATGAGGTCAAGGTTTAGCTGCTACATGGTAAGATCCATCTTTATTTGCATTTGATACATAAAAATAAAAAAGTATCTCATATAACAGAGGTGGAAATGAGAAGAGACATCATAAAGAATTATTCATCTATATTGCACATCCAGGAATATCTAGACATGATGACAAAATCAGAAACATTGCAGAATACCTGCTGTACAAACAAGGCCTTCTGAAACTAAGAGGATCTCTCATGATGATATATGGCTGTTATATCCCTTTTGCGACAAAAATGGCAAATGCTTATGGCATATAATCCTCCCAACTTTAATATTTTGATACTGATAACTGGAGCTCTTATTGCAAGACACCTGAGCCCCTTCTACCTCGACAAATGCTGCCAGGTAATTTCAAAACAAGTAGTTTTGCTGTTGGCCTATTGAAGTTCATCAGTCACGCACTGACACACTACAAAGGAAGTGCTGAGTTTACAGCATCAAGTATTACACTACAGCACAGCATCCCACTGGAGCTACTGCTCTGCTACACCTCGCAACAGCTCAGGTTTACAGGAAAGGTTGTCAGTTCTGTCTTCAAAATTATCAACTTGTGTGGAGTTTTTGGTCTTCAAAATCAGAAACAGAAGAAATACCAGTGTTTGCATAAGAACATGGCTGCACAGACTTAGCATCCATCTAGTTTCTTCCTACTCCAACTGTTCAGCAGTTGGATGTTTATCTCTTTACTTCACACAGTGCCTACAGGTTTTGATTTTTGTTTTGGAGGGTACAACAGGCAGGAAAGGACCTACAGTCCAACCATCTATAGGGTCTTCACCAAAATAATACATAGATCAAGGTAGCCAGGACAATCTGCTATCTCTATAAGGGTATCTTTAGGGCCGGGGCATGAGCATGCACGTAAATCCATGTGAACGCTCTTCCTGCTCCAATTACTACCAACTACTATTTAGGATGACAGCAGCCTAGATTAGTTTTCCCCAGCTGAGCACTGTCTTCTCTTCTGCAGACCTAGATACCTCCCCTTGGTTCTTCGGACACCACTGACAAGGCTACATTCTTAAGTTCCACCCTCCCTAAAAGCTAGTAGTGAGAATATACCCCTTCACTGAACCTGTGAGATCAGATGAGGAGTATTCAATCCCACCCTTATGTGAGAGAGACACAGTTAATCACAGCCCTTCACAAGCTGGGCTCTTAATGCAAATTAACCAGGTATCCATTACTGAGTTAAACAAATCACATGCAGACAGTACAAGCAGGTGTCCTGTCAGTTACTAGCAGAGTAAGCAGGTCATGAGAAACCATCCTGCCTGCAGCAGACATGCCTTCCTTCTTCTCTAGGACCCTATGTGCCAAATCCCTTCACGTGCAAAGTTTGCAGTCTACAATAGAGAGGGAAAAAAAATGTGGGAAAGATGATGTTCTAGCAGTGAAAGACATTTTATCCATTTTACAGCCTGCTACTAAGCAGTCATCTACATGCAAACCTGCTATCTTCATTACTTGGTGAAGCAATTTGTTCTTCATCTCACTAGGAAAGGAGGAGTGAAAAGAAACTTGTCTGTGTGCGAGTATTATGCTTAGCTCAAAATGCAGGCTATATGCTTCAAAGAAACAAGAGCTACTCCATGTGTGAGATACGTGAAGCTGTTCTTGAAACTGATTCCATCCTGTGGATTCCTGACTTGCACTGAAGTTGACTGAACTACTGCAGAGTGGAGACGATGCAACTCACAGTATCAAACTCAAGTTCTCCAAGGCCCCACACTGCGCTCTCTAGCACCTCTCAGCTTCCCTATAAAATATCTCAGACTTAGTTATATTTGAATGCCAAGACACTATGAAGGTACAATAGGACAGTATTTTTGAAGTCAAATACATATATCCTGAGGCCTCTCCCTTCAGAGCGTAGAAGGCTCTCAATAAGGAGTTGAAAAATTGACCAGAACTGAACAAAACGATCTGAACGAGGAAGACCCTTGCAAATGTGGCAGGGACAGGAAAAATTTGTTGCTGAACTGTGTGATTTCAGAACTTTTTTTTTTTGGGGGGGGGGGGCTAAAAGCTAGTATAAAATATCTGTGCAGATTTGTAACCACTGAGCAAAACAGGCATTTCCCCTCTCATGTGCTAACATTTGCTATCTACACCAGAGCCATCTGCAGCCTAGGGAATGCTCATTATAGCAGGTGTGAAAATGCTGTTCCCTGTTTCATATAAAATGATGAATAAGAAAGCACATTAGTATAATGAAACTAGAGTTTTAATGCATTGGCATTATAACTCAGTTAACTTTATCAGAACTGAAAAATATATGGAAAGTACTTTAAAAAATGGTCACACTTATTTCTCTGCTGTACATATGCATACATTTAGTCCTTTAAATGGCAAAAAGCATTTGATTATGAAAACTGCTATACATCTCCTTTATCACAAGGTGGTGCAAGTGACCTACAAGCACACTCACTTTGCAAAGAACTTAAGATAACACTGGTGTTATCACCATCAAGTTAATATGGCATTTGTTACATATTTAAAACAAAACAAAAACAATAACAAAAGAAAAACAACAGAATAACCTTCACACTCCTGATTCACAATTTGATGCATTTCTTGCCTCAGAACGTTGTTCCAACCTAGCCCTGACGTTCCCAAACTTTTCAGCAGCCTGTTAGCTGCATGTCTCTCAGAAAGCTGTGTCATCTGGGGAAAGGTTCTTGCTGTTGTCTGTTCCAAACCAAAACATCTTATGTATTTTATATGCAGCATGATTTTGATATAAAATATCTACCGTCTTCCTCAATGGCATTCAAAATACACTTGCACTGCAAGAACTGATAACTTAGCTTTGCTGCTGCTGTTGTCATCTTGTTTTGTTGGGGAGCAGAGACAGCTCAGAGACATTTCAGTACTACTCAATATTCCTACTACTAGTGTATGTTCACCACAGTGATTCTGTGGTGAACAGAAGCATCTAATCCTCTCTCCAAATGAAACATCTTGCTGTGAAACAATTTATTGCTCCAAAATCATAACAATTTGCAGCTGTGATTCATGCTAATTGTAACTACTTCCTTCATCTTAATATTCCATTGAATCTCTGACGTGACCATTGCACTTTACTTATAAAGTAATATTATATTTGCACTTTACTCAAAGTATGACTAGAGATTTATATATAAAGATTAAAAAAAAGAAAGTGAGCTTGGCTTAATATGAAACAAAATTTCTCCCTCAGTATTTCACTATCAAAACTATCTGGGGTTCTTCAGAAAAAAAGGAAGTGAGGAATAATATAGTAATTCATGATTGATAATGAGTTAATTGCCTACAAACCATCTGGTGTGCGCTATAGGATGTGTACGTATCTTGCAGTCAACAAAATGAATACAAATTCTGACTTTTGACAGTATTATACCCAGATGGAATAGAGTAAGAATAAAAGTAGAGCAGCTCCAGTCATTGAAGAAGGCACATGCATTATGTTCCAGTTCAATCTTGACTGCCCACACAGACAGTTCATTTTCTTCTAATCTGTTGCAGATAGGACAGTCAAGATCACATCAGCCAGATGATGTGTAATTTCAAAATGCTTTAAATGCTCAAATGCAAAATTACTATTTAGGATGGGAATTTTGGAAGTGCTAAATAAGACTTTTACATCCAATTACACTTCACTTCACAACAAAGTCCCCTGAAGATCAATAGTTATAAGTGATTACTTTACGTAAGAAAAAAAGGACATAGGACAACCTGAAGTTCCCTCTTTCCAGAATGGAAGGCACTCAAAACACATCTCTCTGTCTTTATAATGGTAGCCTTGAAAGTCAATAGTCTATTTCTGAGATGCCTGAGGTCTTACCTTGATTCACCTTGGTCATCCCTGCACAGATTGTGCAGGAGTTGCACTTAATTATTTGGCTAATATTCACACAGCCTGAATCCCGAGCACTGGCAAAAGGCACTGCAGTAGCAAGTGTGAAGTATGCAAGCAAGGATGGCTTCTACACTCCATTCTGGCACTAGCCTAATTTGGCCACTACTGTGATAAAGTCTTGTAATGGTAGTTTAACAGACCTAGAAGTCTGACAGATGCTGGAGTTGTTGAGGCACATACCTATTTTTATGTGCTTGATGTAGCTATACCCTCTTTCCCACCTCACTGAGAAATAGCAATACTCTGTGGAGATCCCCACTGAAGTGAGAGTTCATCTCACCGAACATATTTATCCATGAATCCAAGCAAACTTCATCCACGGTAGCCATTACATTCTCAGTTGTTCTCCCTAAATATGTAACTTCTTTCTTTTCACTGCTACTTTTAAAAATGAAATGCACCCACTTAATTCCCATTATGCAAATGAATAATTAGAACAATAATAATTTGGGTTCTTAAAAGGCACACTTGGCAAAATATTGATTTGCAGGCAAAAGCTAATAGCCATTACTATACAGGTATGTGTATATACATGAGTATAAAATTATCTCAAGACCCAAAGCCTGTAGGTATGAAGGGCTGTGTAAAGGTGCAGAGCCTCAGTCCTCTGCTTGACCACTTCACTTTGCAGCAAGATTCTTCGGCGGCTGCAGTTTGTAGGTGCTGAAGTAGTTCACCACTTGCTGAGGGACTTCCGCCAGGACACACTGCGCCAGAGCTTCTTTGGGAGCCTTATTAAGAGAAGAACAGCAAGTATCAGGTTCCGTTAACAGTCGGAGGAGATCCTAGGAGGAGTGACCGCAGAGGAACTTGCGCATGCCCTTGTGGGAGACAGGGAAGCTTCCTGGTCACCCCTACCTTTCCACTCCCATGACCAGCTGACTGCCTCCCTCCACTGCAGTCACATGAGCTAGATGACTTAAAATTTATCTATCAGTTTATATGCATATGCACACATAGAGATATATTTATTTGTATGTAGCTATCACACGTAATGCAGACATGGATTTTAGCTGTGCCAATACAATGCTATTAACAGGACAGGAACAAGATTAAGAATCAACAAAATTAGAACATGCTAGAGCTTATATTAAAATCATCAATTTTCAAGGTAGTTTATACTGGTTTTATTTTCCCCACCCAGTAGTTGTTTTGAATTTTCTTAAGAATCAGCTTTTTTTGCCAGAGATGTGACATTTAAATGCCAGACTGTATGAACCTGTTCACATTTCATTGGGTTGTACAGCAAATAAGGATTCCATTCTTTCACCTCCTCTGTTTTGTGGTATCTTTGCTTTAATGTAAATTCAAACTAACCTCAATGTTGTGACTATTCACAATTTCTAATGCCTCCCACCTCCTTGGTTTGGCCTAGGATTTTAACACTGCTTTAAAACGTGACATGCACAGAGCTGCACCTGATCCACAATTACAGACTAGCATGTCCACAATAAAAACACTTTTCCATAAGAAGAAAAATCACAGTGGTATCTTCTCCCTCCAACATCAATAACATATCCATTTATTTAGACTAAGGCGAGTCTGAAGGTTATTCAAAAAGGTTATTCCCTTGCAAAAACTGGTCAGAAACACAGTTTTACAGCTGAATTGACTTCCTTACTGGCAGCTCTCAAAAGCTCAAGGCTTTTGTTCCTACATCTCTCGCTTCTTCCTCTCGCCTTTTTTTTTTTTTTTTTTTTTGGTAAATGACTAAGACAAATCTCAGACTTCAGAGTTCATCTCCAGGTCACTAGAGCAGCTCATGATACTCTAGCAAACCCAGCATTCCTCTGCAAAATTTATTAAGCAGAACGCTACGATTACTTACATTCTGGAACTTCCTAAATGGCACAAACTGGACAATGTCCCGGACTGCTGGTTCTCCAGAGGGGGACCGAAGAACTCCGTTGTCCCCATCCAGAAACTCCATAGCATCAAAGTCGGCTCCCCCAACACCAACGATGATGATGGACATGGGCAGTTTTGAAGCATTAACTATGGCAGTTCGAGTTTGATCGAGATCTGTTATTACACCATCCGTTATGATCAGAAGTATAAAATATTGCTGTCAAACCAATAAACACAGTGTTATAACCAAAAAAAATATATATATAGATATTAACAGCAGGCTTAGGTTATTATCAGATATTTTCTTCAATATATCTGCTCACATAGAAGCTATCTCTTTTGTGAGTGTAATATACCTAGCAAAAAAGACAGGACGGTTCTGCTACTGTTCCAATATAAATATCAATTACAGATACCACTGTAAACCAAGGCAAAACACTACAAACTTCTTTGTGAATAAAAATCCACAGCTCTTTTCCAAATTACTTCCCATGAGCACTACTATATGCAAAATTCGCTAGCTTTATTTCCCGATTTCCTTTTTAGCATGTAAGAGAGATTTGCAATGCTGAATGATTAAGGATACAGATGGATTTAGGTTTTTTAAGCTTAGGTGCTCTGATAGTCAAGACTCGGTCTTCAAATTTGCCAACCCTTAATATGGTTAGCTACTCACACATTTAACTTGTGGTAGGAAAACAGACACAATTTTCACAAATGCATAGAGCACATACAGTTTTATAGTAATGGCAGAGAGCACATACTGTTTTATAGTAAGGGCAGTTCAATATCATTATTGGTAACTAGGTATCAAGAACTACATCCTCTATTTATCCTATTAATTCTCAGTTATCCAATGTGAAGCAAGGACCACAGCTAACTTTCTCATTATGATGCTCTACTACATTCAGAGGCTTAATTTAGACTTAAATATTTGTATAGCACTACAAGAACTTTGTATAAAAGATCACACAAAAATGTCACATTTAAATTGCTACTTCAACTCTTCAGGAGTTTAATTAAGAACAGAATTGCTGTGCACAATCTGCAAGAATGAGTAAGACTTTATCTAGTTTTAAGAATATTAAATACAATTTCACAGGGTAAGTGGCAAGTTGCTGAAACAGGTTACACTTACAAGCTTACAAGAGAAATATAATGTATATAGGCAGGAACCAAAAATGAGAAGAAATACACACACTACCATAAAGAACTTACAGACGCTGTTTGCTGCTGCGTGGCTGCAGCAGCAAATCTTGCCACGTGATTTATAATCGGAGAAAAATTGGTTGGCCCATATAACTTCACTTGAGGAAGGCAAGCCCGATATGCATCAACAATGCCTTGGATTCCTAAGGAAAAAGGATATTTTCTTCTTAGCTTCTCATATTAGAATTACCAGTGAAGTGACATTTCAACATACTCTGCCCCAGTGTTCCAAACATTTATTTCATGAATCATTAGAGAACAAATGGTAGTTTTAATACTGAAGATATTTGTTAGAGGACATGATTAAAACTCTTCTTTTATTTAGTTAGATCAGTATGCTTCACAATTTACTTTTCAAGTATTTTTATCCCTTTACATCCATGGTCTAATAAGTTACATACATTTTCTAACATAAACTGGAATCATTGACATTAACATCCACAGAGCTGTGCTAGTGATACCAGAAACACATAGGTATATATTGCTTTCTATTATTTTAGAAAAAATTACTTTCGGACTTACCACTGCAGAATGGGTTTGATGGATTAAAATTTAAAGGGAACTCATGTGACACCTGTCAATACATGAAGGACAGTTAGAACTGTACATACAATCTCCTCCTGAAGTAACACATTGAACTATCCAAGGTAATGCATTCTATGCAATTTTAAAACATATTCCATTACCTGAAAGGAAGGAGGAATCTGTGCCCCAAATCCAAAGGCTGGAAACATTTTATCTCTAAAAAAAGCAATTTAAAAGAAAATGAAGTGAGTGCTTTGCTTTAAAAGCTGTCATAGTTCAGTAAATTGAGCTAATCAATGCTACTTTTATCATTAAAGCAGCAGCTTATTCAGACTTAAGAGGGAAAATTAAGTGAAAGTTTCCCACTGTAAACACATCTAGGACCAAAAAAATCTTTAACACTAAGTCATCAAGAATTCAAACATTTACATTAATAAGCTGTATACAACACAGCCCTGTTTGTATAGTTGTATACAACACAAAAAGCCCTGTTTGCTGCTAAACAAGCAAAGTGGTGATTATGAATTTTTTTTAGCCTTTGTTGAGGTCAAAAGCTTCCATTCTGATATATATTTCTGTCATTCTCACATCTTCCACATTACAGACCGTTTTAAAAACGCCATGAAAATATACGCATATTAATAAAAAAAACAACTTACGTATCGTAGTCCTGAATGACCATTCCCACTGACCAAATGGCTGTCAGATATTCATTAACTCCACTGGGGCTGAGATAATGCAGCGAGTCTGGGGAGCGAGGGTCTCCATTGGAGCCTGTAAAATCTATCCCCACCTGCCAAACACAAAGGTTACTCCAAGCTGCTGCCAGGAGTGAAACCAGCCTTCCAACCTCAGGAAAAATCTGTGCTCCCCTCAGAAGGGGTGGGATGAATTTTAGCTGTCATGTTTTGGCTGTGTTTACTTTCCATTAACATCCACAGCAGCTCTTCAATAGCTGTAAAGTTCATCCTGTTTCTTACAATACACAGACTCATAAGTAGACTAGCCAGAGACCACAGAATAGTCTTTTCTCTGATGTAAAGAGATCATTTTCTCTGAGTCACTAATGAAATGTACTGCAAGGTGCCACTGGAGCTTTACAAATGAAAGCACTTCAGGGCCAGCTCCCTTTTTGTCACTTCTGTGTGTTGCTTTCACCGGACAAAAGGCCTTGAAAACCACAAGCAAGGTCAAAATAGAAATCTTAGGGAGGAAGAAAAAAAGAAAAGAACCAAACACTTACGAAAAGGAAGCATAAAACAAATCAAACCAGCAGGGAACTGTAAAGTTTTCCTTCCACACAGCTCAGCCAGTTTCTACTAAACATAACTAGAAGTTCAACTGTCAGATCTTTGTACCAAGGGCAAAGAAAATTATTTTTCAGAAACAAAATAGAAGAACTTTAGAATAATGAAAAATGCAGTAATCAAATAAAGAGCACAGTTTATCAATGGCACATTTTAGCTTTCTCCAAAAATTTAAAAGCTACTTTATATAAATATATGTAGTAATATATAATTAACTTACCGTGAAATTCAGCTGGCATCCACCCATTATATAGTCAAGGAATGTGCATTCTACTATAATCTAAAAATAAAAATCAAATACAGAAAGTAGAAAATTCAGAGAGAAGAAAAGTAGGTGTTATTGGATAACTCTTGAGGTTGCACTGCTTTTACTCTCCATCTCCCCAATACTACAGTGAGGATGCTACAGTGTATGCATCACACATCACACACAGCACATCAGAATCAGGACTTTCAAAATATTACACAGAAATTACAAAACAGCTCCAAAACTACAATCATTAATAACACAATATATTAAGACAGACTTGACAGATTATAAATCACTAGAATATGACAAACTTAGAAATTCAGTGGTTCAGGAATGGCCTGAAAATTGGTAAGCAGTTTTGCAAGTGAACAGCAACCTCAAGAAAATGAGAGCAGGGGACAGTATAGAACAGTCTCTTGTTTCAGCTGCCTGATATTAATCTGTCTCCTTACAGGAATCAGCACCCTTAAATGTTCTATGCAGAGACACATATGCAGAGAACTTTTAGATTTTACAGTTCCAGACATTTTGAGGGCATACTGAACATGGGAGCTGTTGCACCTGAATGCTTACAAACAGCCAAACAAGAATATGTTACTGACCTCACAGTGCTTAACACTCACAATGCCAGAGTTTTTATAGCTTTTTTTCTTCTGTCGTTTCTTCTCGTTTATGCACTCAAATTCGACCTATGTGGATGCAAGACATGAGCACAATAAATATCGTTTATGCAACACATTTAGAAATTCTTCGTTTGATTGGATTGATACTTTTGTCTTGCATTAAAAATGCAGTTTGTTTCATTACCAGACAAAAGTTAATTCAGCACACTCAAAACATGCAAGAAAAATAAATCAGCACAGAGGGGAAAAAATATCCTCTATTAAAAGCTTAAAAAAATTGGGGAAAATAAATACACACTAAGGAAGTTGGGGGGGAACTTGTCAGTAATTCTCTAGAAGCTCCCCATTCATCTGAGCCTTACAAGCAGAACAGGATCCTGGGGAGCCAGAGTCACAGAAACATTTAGCCCAAGGAAACTCTAAGCAGCTGCCCCAAACTCCCCCTGGGGCAGCAGAGGTCAGAATTATGGGAATAACCAGAGATCATCCCAGGAGCCTATGAAGACAAACTTTACATTGCACTGGAATGCACCTTATGGACAGTGTCAAATCACATGGGATTAGAGAACACATCTCTCTAAAAACAGAAGCTATCTGAGCACCCTATTTACCTGTGTTGTTGCCCATCTTTGCTCCATTCTACTGACACAGCTGTTCTGAACAGGTATAGCCATGATGATCATGAAGGCTTTCTTAAAGCACTTCCAAAACCATGCACATAGTAATAATAATAAGTTAAAATTCACAAGAGATCCAGCCTATTTCATTTCTCCCCTTTTTCTCCCATTGATAGGGGAGAAATACAAGTAACCATGTGCATTCCCAAGGAGTCTTTATACAGCACAATTCACAATGCCCAGGTAGTTACAGTTGTAGTTCTCAGAGGAAAAAAAAGTATGCTGGAAAACACGAATGTACAGAATCCTACTAGGTTTAGTCACTTCATGGTAAAAACAAAAGTGTAAGATCACTTTTAAAAATTTGACTGTATTACAAAAAAAAATAGAAAATCAAGCTATTTCATTAAATTCTACATGGTCCATTTTTCATTCATACTTGCATACTTTAATTACAATAATAAGAAGGAGCACTGTCAGCGATGAAAGCTAAACTGACATCACCTGGACTCAAAAACTAGAGAAAAAAACACCTCCAACTAGCAAATTAAATAAGGTAAAAATTTCAAAATTCTTAACAAATGATATGAAATAGAATGAATATCCCTGCACTTTTCAAAATTAATTCACAGACACACTACATTCAAAGTCCATTTTTCAATCATCAGCAGCTCTGAAGAATTCAGTTAAACTCAAACATCCAAGCAGTACAAGCAGACACTCGACATATCCCATTATTCATAATACATGAACAATTAATTCAAATTGTACAGAATTTAAGGAAAAAATAATACTTTTGTTGTCCGTTAGACTTTTCTGTTAAGAGTTGCTATGCTGTCTCTCAATCTTTTAAATCTAAGCTCTGTTTCTAACAAGGTTTGCAAATTGTTAATGCACAACAGATCATTTTACTCCAGCAGACATCTGATATAACACATTAAGGGAATGTGTGTGCAGTGGCAACTAAATCTGGAGTATGCATTATAGCTGATCAGCTCTGCACTTCAAATAAAGGATTAAGTCAAATGTCACAGAACTGCTACAAGCTTTGTGCTTTTAATTGCAAGGAAAGTTGTTCTTTATTCTGCCTATCTGTATTTTCTAAATTTGACTTTTTTTCCTAAATCTATGAAATTTATTTGAAATGAATGTTCGGATTTTATACACTTTTAACACTTAAAAAAAAAAAAAAAATCAATGAAGACCTTGGAATGAATTCCTAAAGTAAATTCTGAGTCTGTGTCAACCAAATAGCATTTGAACTTATAGCCAAACACAACAAACACCAAAAGCAAATCCAGTGATGCGAGGTTAGCCCCAAAATGAGAAAGGCAGCGTAATAAAAACCACACAAGCAGCTTAGACTATGCAACACTTACAGGTGAGGACCGAGATGCTTCCTTCAGTTTTGACATTGTGGTTTGAAAGCTTCCAATGAGATCATGAGACCCATCACCATCATAGTCATAGCACTCTACCTAAAATGAACCATTATGCAGTGTTAGTAACATCAATACCCTACCAAG
>JAUBOD010000048.1:755119-766865 GCA_032353885.1 Nothura maculosa | reverse complement strand
GGGATTTTAAACATGTTTAAAACATGATTTATATCTGTTATATCTCTGTTCAGAGAGTGCAGTAAAGATTCCATTTAGTGTTACCTAGTGCACCAGTAACAAGATGTTACAAGATTCATAAAACACAAAGAAAACCAAAAAGCATATTCTAAAGCATCTTTACCATGCATCTTTCACCATACGCTCCTAACACTACTGATGTTGGCCAACACAACACTCAAATTGCATAATCTAAGTAAGAAACTGACCTGGAGCTTCAAAGCTGGGTTGAACTGTTTTCCCAGACTTTCAAAGATCAACTTTTATGGATCATAGATTGGAGATTTTTTTTCCCCCCAAAGCATGTCTACAGCTTTCTTACTTTCAAATAATAAAGGGAAGAACAAACAAAACAAAAAAAAAACTCTTTCAATATAATTTGAAACAAACAAACAAAAATAACACATTTCTCATTACATTTCCTATTTTTAAAGTATATTCATAAGATTACGTGCATTTCTTATACATTACCTTGATTGATTTATCCATGTCACTGTAACACAGGGAATTGAGAGAGATTTTAAATGGTCTCCAAACAGGATTCAAGTTGTTTTTAATAACCTGTTTTAAAAAAAGTCAAAATAGCAGTATTCACAAAAGTGGAAAACAATCAAATCATCGTAACTGGTCTTACCTTCATGCCACAATTTTCCTAAGGAAAAATTTTTGACTTATATGACTGCCTGCCACTCCCCATAATACAAATACTAATCTATACAATTTAGAACAACAACAAAAATCCTAACATGCAATATCACTGTCAAAAAACAAATAACATCTTTTAAAATCAGCATTCTCTAATTTGAACTGTGATCTACTACATCATACTGCTACTGCTTTGGAAAGAATTTATGATTCTACTATGTTTATATATATGGTTATACTGATACATTCATCAATTACTGAAAACAATTTCCTCAAGAAAGCCATGATATAATTCAGCAGAAATAGCATATGAGAGTAAAAGGATATTTGTTGCATGCATGTGTGTCTCAAGCCAAAAGCTATAAACTACATTCAGAAATAATACTTAATGCATGTGCTGCATGCTCTAAGTGACCCTGCATGTGCAGGGGGGTTGGACTAGATGACCTCTAGAGATCTCTTCCACCCTTAAGTATTCTACGAATACTGATGCATATGTAGAATTTGTCAATTAGAATGCATCCATTATATAAAGCATCCAATAAAACTGATTGATATCAGTAGAAACTCTTCCTTTAAAAGGAATAAAATGATTTAATATAGAAAAAAAATCCAACAAAGTCAGTGGAATAGCTACGAATTTCTAACTCTGTACTTCTAGCAGCACGACACACTAAAAATCAAAGTTATCACAGCTTCGAGGTTGTTGATAGAAAACATCCTACCTCTGTTCTGTGAACCATCACCCAGTTTCCATCTCCAGTTTGTTTGTGGAATTCCAGATAAGGATCTGACTTTCCAAAGAAATCCTGCATTTAAAGAACATGCAATTATCCTAGAACAGCCTGAGGTATGAATGTCATTAAATGTTACTTTAAATACACTTAGGTTAACAAGTAAACTTGTTAGGGAATAGTTAGCAAATAAAGACTTGTTATTATTCAGATGAAGAAATTCAAGTCAGATAATATTAGCATATGTAAAAGATTAGGCAAACAACACATATATTTCTCTAGTGTCTATATACTAAACATGTAACAATTCCAGCAAACTCAGAGTTACTTATATGACTAAGTAGTCATGGAGTTACTTATCTACAAAGTTGGACAGTAAGAAAATGATGGATTTGACTCAGTTCAAAAGTCACATTTAAAAAACTCCATTACTATTTATTATTTAAAATATATTTTTAATTACAGTAATTTCAGCCAATCCAAAACTAAAGTACTTAACATGATAGATTCAGTAACTTAAAGTAAAACTGCAAATCTATGCTGGTAAATACACTTTTATCATTTATTTTAATAAATTTAAAGGTAATCAATTATGAAACTGTTCAAATGAATGGATATACAAGAACTCCCTTCTCTTTTTAATTAACTGTGAAGATTTACATTTACATGGTGATACGTTGTTCTAGGAATACCCCTGAAGTAGTCAATGTCACTCTGAAGTTAATCTTCACTTTTCTTTTAGCAAAATCTTAATGGACTCAATTACTTCTCAAACATTAGAATGTTAATTCTAATGTTTTGTCTGTCACAGGATTCTAATTTCACTGCTTCATTACAGAAACAGCAACCACTTAAATACCTTATTGTCCAATTTCCTTGCTTCTACTTCCAGTACAACTACTCTGTTATCCTTCACTTCTTCTGCTGTAATCTAGATAGGAAAGAAAGTAACAAAGGTCACGTAACTTGTATTCAGAGGCCATGACATTTTCCTCACACTGCTCACAAGACTCCTTGGAGATGTTTTTAAGAAAACAAACAAACAAACAAAATATTATTCAGAAATAAGACATTAAAACATTGTCCCCTTTGATAACAAAAGAATAAACTCTGCAACGAAACTCTCAGATACTGTAGACATTCCTTGTAGCACTGTGAATTAGACATGCTGCATTTAAGCAGCAAAATAAACAAACAAATGTTACGGATAAATGTTGAAAAGTGTTATTATCTTACCGTGATACTGCCTTTTCCAGCAGGTCTGCCATTTTTAAGCACTAATGGTTTTGTTAAAGTCTTGTTAGAAACTATCTGCCAAAACAGAAGTTGAGTAGCAAGCTTCAAAGTTAGAAATATTCACATGATGTATAAATGAATGAATATTCAGTTTCAGGAAAAGAATAAAATACCTTATAGCAACATAATATGCACACAAGGACAACAATAGTATCTTAAATTACAATCCTAAGTCATTCTTAAGTTTTCCAGAAATATCATTTAAAGAGATGCAAGTCACATTTTATAGACAGCTTCAGCAAACATATTCATAAACACAATGTGTTTGCTATGCAAATAACCATCAGCCTCTTGTAGGGTTTTTAGTTGATTGTAATTTAGCCTTTTCGGGCAATGTTTTCAAAGAGGACACTCTACTCATTCTGTAGGTCTTTCTTTATTGCACAAACAAATGACTATTTTTAAATTGTTAATTTAATTTCACAATGCCTCCTTTTTCCGAACACACTAGAAATAAAAATAATTTAGACATAATGGTGGAAAAATTGAGAAGACACTCCTGAAAAGAAAAGCCTTCTAAAGTTCTACTAGAACTTAAATGCATGCTGGAAAAGAAGCTGCGAAAGAACAGCACAGAGTTGACAGGAGAGCAAAGTGTTAACAAGTGACTGTGAATTGCAGGAGCTCTGCCAATGTGGCAGAAAAGAGATGCCGAAACTTTGGGAAGCAGGAAGTCCTGGGGAGGCAGGGCAGTCTCGCTTCACTAAAAATTGCAAACAAAGAACTGATACATTTCCAAAACACTCGATAAGGGACTGAAACCTGCCTCCGTGGCAGTGCAAAGCTGATTATATGGAAGTCCCCTGAAGATTCTGCAAGGATCACCTTATAAGGCTGACTGTAGCACAGCAACACTCCCCTTCTCCAAGGGTACAAAACCCAGCCCCTGGCCTCGATGAGTTGAGCAGGGATTGGGAAGGACCCCTGACCAACTCCTCCCACTGGACCCTGAAGTTTCCCTCTGTCCATTTAACCTGGGACAATTGGCTAAGGTGACTTCTTATTAGGTTGAGAGCCCCTTGTACCCTCAGGGTTCCAGCATTTTACTGGAACAAGCAGTGTACTCCATATAATTCTACTAATTCCTAGTTGCTATTTACTAATTGATAAGGCCATCCTTATAACAACATCTACCATTGCCTGGCATGATCATTATCACAATGATCTTGTGTTGGTGAATAAATTCAACTAAAGAGAACCTAGTAGTTGTAGCCGTTCTGGATTATTTTACTGTGTCCTTTAAGGAGCTAGCATGACAACAGGGGAATTACAGTGTGAAATCAAGGAGACATCAACAGCAGGTACAATTGGAATCACTGTTTGCTTTATATAGAAGACAATCATTATGAAAATTAATATGGCCCTTGTTTGTCATCCTATTTTAATTCATTTATTTCTGGGAGTATACAAATAAGAAACTAAGTATCTGTGTAAATAACTACCAATTATTATGTTGTGTATCTTGGCAATGCTCTTATTCTTAGCTAGCTATCTGGGAAGTCACCATTTTAGAGTACATTTTAAATAAAATACCTCAATATCTTTGCAAATAAAAGGCATATAGTGAACTGAGCCTGGGAAAAAAATAGAATTCAGTTTTCAAATTACAGTATCCTGCCTACACAAGAACACAATAATTATCTAAGCTGTCTTTTTTAAGATAAAAGTGATTAATGATTTCCACTAAGTTTGTATTTTCTTTCTTACAAAGGCCTGCATACTTACTTGTCCCAGTGTACATTCAAATTCTCCAAGGAAATCATCATCACTCAGATCAAAAGTCTTGTTGTCAATGTCATATATTCCAAATTTAAGTTTCTGAACAAGCTCAAAATAATAATCAATTATGAATTTCTTGGCAAATTTTGGGTTCAAGGAATTCTTAATTCTTTCTGTGCGATCAACCTGGAGTTAAAAGAAAAAAAAAAAAATCACCTTAGCCAGAATTTTACTAGTCAGTTCAAGCAACTACAATAAGCTTCCAAATGACTTTAAATGCCTTCAGAAGAATCTTCTTAGTTAAAATAGACATATATGCTGATAGTCCTTTTCAAATAAAACCACTGAATGTTATGAAATCTGAAACTGTGAGTCAAAGATATTCAAGGAACTGTTTCTCTTTGTTCCCTGTAAGAACTAACTATTCCTATGTCGGAAAGACCAAGATAAAGGTAGCCTATTTTCAAAACCAAGACACAGTTTTGGAGTACAGTATTTTATAAAAGTACACATAAGCACTAGAAGACTTCTGTCTGTCCACACATGGTTGAGGAAAATAGTATTATAAATAGAGGAAAGCACTTCTTAGAAAAGAATTCCTAGCATACTACCTGTTTACCTACTGCAAACATAATCTAGCAAGGACTAGTCAGTGGTAATGGTGAATAACTAATCTTTTTAAATAAAATTTTATGCTCCTGTGTTTGAATAGGTCCAACAAGTTAGGCTCTACTCTCAGCATCACATTTTACCTCATACCACTGTTGACCACTTGTGTTCTGGAGCAGCACACACAGCGGGTCTGACTTGGAACCGACATCTTTATCTAAGAGATTCGTGCAGGCGACCGTCAGCTCCACCTTCGTCACACACTGCGCGGCCATTTTTTAATCTAGAAAGTAGCAACAAAAAGTCACCATTAAAAATGGATTAAAAAGGAAAACTTGGAAGGTTCATTATGCATTGTTCCTCTAAGTGATCATTGCAAGTATTAGCTTGTTAGAGGGTGTCCTGAGACTGTAAAATGCCATCTTAAATATTTATGATGTTCTGACATTAACAAGAAAACCGTCACACTTCCAGCTTTATCACAGAGAGATAAAACTTCACTTCAAAGTTCGCACATAAGAAACAAGATTAGGTTTCTTAGAAAGCCAGAGGACCCAAGTGGAAAACAAGACACATCGCCAAGAAAGTTTCGAACAACAAACGTAAACTTTCTCTTACATTTTCAAGAAGAGGTTTTTAGAATACTAAGTAAATTTTAAGTTACAATGTATAGAAATATACATGCATGCAACATTCTTATGACAAAACAGCTTTTAATAAAATCTTCAGGAATAAAAACAGATGACATGAAATGCTTTTCCCATTTATTCTTTGTAAAACGACATGAGATTGGCAGGACTGGAAAAGTAATAAATGCTTATTGTGGGCAAGAGGAATAGATGATCGTCCCTTAAATATCTTTCAGATGAAATATAATTTTTATAATAGGATAAACAAATCTGAAGTCAAGTAAGAAATTAGGAGGAAGAGTTCCTTCTGAGGGCTCATAAAAATACATCATGAAATAAAGACTTTCTCATATTTCCTTTGAAGCAACTCTCATTTTCCACTGCAACTCAGCATATACTAGCAGCAGACAGGTATTTTCTTTACATCCAGGTGGGCCTTTTCTAATACCTCTTTGGGAAGAGGTTGGAAGAGGTTGCCCTTGACTCAGTACTAATACTTCCCAGAGATCCACCTGCAAACGCAAACTGTCCTGGGAGCTCCCAAACCACTTTATCATTACAGCAGTTTAGAGGAGGGATACTTCTGGATTAACTAGCTTGAAAACACATGTGAAGCAAAAAAAGGAACAAGGAAGAAAAGGCACCTGTTTCTATCCCATTCACCTCCATCACATACACTTCAGTATATCTAGATCTGAAACTTTAGCCCAACCTCTCTCATCTCTTCACTGTATTTATACAATTTTCAGGGAAAGGAATTTGTTTTGGAGGGAGGGGAGGAAGGGATGGAAAGGAACGGAAGAGAGGAAGGAAGAAAGAAAACTGCAATCAGAATTTCCTGAGGTTCTTACATTTCACTTAACCATGTTTCATATACTGCCTTTCCTATTTTACTCACTTAGAAATGGACCCTTGAGGCTGCCAATAGAATATGAATAATCTACAGATTATTCATGCAGCCATGGCAATGTCTCTGCACATGCATTATTTATAAGAGGCACAGCAGATTTACAGAAATACTCCTATACCTCCCAAGCACCTAAATATGATTCTATCTTCAAGCATCCTTTCCCTCCCCTCTAACTTAACCAAATTTTGGTCACAGTTTTGGATGAAAAGGAAATTTTATTTTATTTTTTTAAAAAAGAGTGAAGTTCCAAGTACCTAAGTTGTTTTCAAGCCAATGCTTTTGAGCGTTAAAAGCATATCTTTAAAACCCTGTTCCTTTTTCCCTGGGTTTCTTTCTATAGAGACATTTTCCATTCTCTACTCCTCTGGCTGCCAGACAGGACTCATTAGGGACCACTGGCCTTGCCCAAAGGACCCAGGGCAGAGCTGAGCCTGAGTCATTAATGGTTGTTTCCAGAAAAGCAAGTTTATGCTGACAAAAATGATGTTCTAATCTCCAGTGATGCTACAACCACACGCACAAATGTCTTTCCTGAAACGAAGGAGAATTCAAACTTGGACAAGGACATACTCTCAAAACGGTCAAAATTTTCTTCATTGAAACTCTAAAGAGTAAATATTATTTAAGGTTAAGTGTCTTTTTAGAAGCTTTTGTCACATTTCTTTTGTTAATTACTGCTTTCAAAATCACTAGTAAACAATGGACAGAAACAAGTCAACATTTGATCAGTTAATCTAATTGACTTCTGTGTTTCCCACTCCTCCCCATTTCTCTTAGACTAGATGCTCTTTCTCAGAAACATTTTGTAACTTCCTTTCCTCTGCATTTCTGTCTCACTATATATCTAATTTGGAAAGAGAGCAGATTTTGCAAAAGAGGTGCATGCAGACAGCATCCTTTAGCACAGCAATCAACACACTGCTCCATATCCCTTCACTGAAATACAAATGCTGCTGTTTGAGACACGATAAGGTTGCTAGCAGTTAAAAGACACAACTGTTTATAAGAACATGCAATTATCTAAGCAGAAAATACTTAACTTGAAACCCATATATAAAAGCAAAATCTCTCAAGTCCTGAGATGGTCCTTTTTGCTGTCCATCTCAGTTTTGTAAAATGCATGGCTGATACTTGTACAGTATATGGCTATATATACACCTTGATTTTTAATAAAGATTAAAAGATAACAATATACTTTCCAGGGGAAAAAAAAAATCACACTTTATTAACCCCAAATACACTATTAATGTTTGTGAAACTTTCATCTAGGTATAAACAATGGATATTTCTCAACCTAGCAGTCATTACAGAACTTTCTGGGGTCATGCCGGCACTTCACATAGGCAAAATCTAAGTCCTTTAAGTAGCAAGCAGTAGGGGCTCTACACAGATTGTATAAAATGTCAGAAACCTTCATAAAAAATGCACGAAGGGGAAAATTCTTCTCATGTTTGAAAGGCTGTGTTAGCTGACACGTGAAGGACAAGGTGGTGATTGGGAATAGTCAGCAGGGATTTATGAAGGGAAAATCGTGCTTAACCAACCTGATAGCCTTCGACAAGGTGACTTGCCTTAGCAAGTGACAGCAGAGCAGAGGGTATCATTTCTCTCTGCTTCAGCGAGATTCTGGATACTGTCCCATAACATCCTTGTGCACAGGCTAATTAAGTGCAGGCTAGATAA
The DNA here is from genome assembly GCA_032353885.1 of Nothura maculosa. NCBI lineage: Eukaryota > Metazoa > Chordata > Aves > Tinamiformes > Tinamidae > Nothura > Nothura maculosa. Next base: position 758,601 of record JAUBOD010000048.1, on the reverse strand, counting down.
GCAGACAGAGAGCTGGACTGAAAATTAGCTGAAATTCAGGGCCCCAAAAGTTGTGAAGTGCAGCATGAAACTCAGTTGCAAGCTGGTCACAGAAACCAATACTGTTCAATGATCTCCTTAACAGCCTGGATGATGAGGCTGAATGCAGACTAATGAAAGCTGCAGAAATTAAAAAAGTGGGGAGAGGTGGCTGACACACCAGCTCGTGGTGATGCCATTTAAGGGACCTCAACAGGCTAACTAGGATCTCTGAACAAAAGGAAATGAAAGGTTCTCCCCTTCTATGGAGGAATAACCTCATACACAGGTACGGACTGGAGGCCAATCAGGTGGATAACATCTTTACAGAGAAGGACCTGGGAATCCTGGTGGACAAGCTGAACAGAAGCAGGCAAAATGCCCTGGCGGTAAAAGAGGCCAATGGTATTCTGGACTACATCAGGAAAAGTGTTGCCAGCAGGTAACCAGAAGTGATCCTTTCCCTCTACCCAGCACTGGTAAGGCAGCATCTGAAGTCCTGGCTCTAGTGCTGGGCAGTATGAGAAAGACAAGGATATGCAGGAGCAAGTCCAGTGAAGGGCCACACAGACATTTAAGCGACGGGAGCATTTCTCATAAGAGGAGAGACTGAGAGAGCAGGGCCTATTCAGCCTACAGAAATGAAGCCTCAGGATAGAGGTGGGAGTGGGGTTTGTCTTACTATTTTTACCCAGGATTAGGTCAAAACAAGAGCATGATTATTACGTCTACTGAATATTACTGATCCTTCTGCTACCGCTGTCATTATCAAAGCAAAACGAGGAATCAAGGATTAGCCTTGTTCTGCAATTTTACTGATAACAAGGTTCTCCGAATTCTACCAATAACTGCACTAAAGACAAGCTGTATGCACCAAATAAGCTGACCTATGTCAGCTTTTACACAGAAACTGTGAACACAACATTCAGCTTGAAGGAAATACTTCCATCACAAGCATCTTCTTCTAATATAGCACTTAGGAACTGCCAGATTGCAACAGTCACATCAACACTGCAACACCAGAGGAGAACACAGGTTAGCCCTGATGACTCTCCAGGGCAGCCTAACTCCATATTCACAGCTATAACTGTTTGAGTCAAGTCTGACAAGCAGAACACAGAATTATATAAAAATAAAAGATCTAGTCATATTAGCACTACTCTAAGCAGAGTTTGGTAACAAGCCTCAAACCTGTCCTGATGCAAAAAAGCTGCTGCTGTCATAGAATATTTACTGCCTTCTATAAGTTACAAATGACAATAGAACAAAAATCTGTGCTCACTCTGGAGCCCTGATGAACAAGGAAAAAGGAGAAATATTTCAGAACTTGATAATACAGTATGTTTTTGATCAGCTAATCTTCCAGATACAGATGCTACAGCACTGAAATTTGTTATGCAAACTGTCACCAGAACAAAAAGGCAGTACCATGCACAACTAGTGATCTGATTCTCCCAGGAAGATTAAGTATTTCCCAAGAAACTGCACAGATGACAACACAGAAACAAATAAATTATGTAGATATGCTATAAAAATCAAAGCCTTGAAGCAATTCTAATCTTGAAATAATAAAAGGGAAGCCTTACTTCCTGAATGCAAAATGAAAGTCCCTGTTAGTCTTCGCTCTTTTAGACAGGACTAGGATATCATTTCTTGCAAGTAGGTATTTCTGTGGTGAATGGCTCTAGGCCTGCGCTCCTGGTGCTCCTCCCTGCTGCAGCTGCTCACACAAACCAACTGTGGGACTCCTTGTGACAGCCGCTTCTCCACTGAGGGGTCTAGCGGTGACAATTTCTGACACTGCACGTGTTTGTATAGACGCACCCACAGACTCCATATATGTAAAGCAGGTATTTCCAGAAGAATATTAAAAAAAAAAATCCATGTAATGTCTCAATTCTGGAGAGAGACAACTTCACAGGATTTACCATTTAATATAATTTTAAAAATACCAAGATAAGCTTATAACCTAATTTAATCACTGCATTTCAATGTTAGAGGCTTCTCTAAAAATCCTACCTTCAAATAAGTCTTCACTTCTCTTTTTCTCTTGCTTTACAGGCCACACAGCTGATAAACTTTCCTGTTGCATCAGCTGCTGTGCTTATAAACTAATTAATAGAAGCAGCTGAAATTAATGCCTTAACTCAAGTTGTTCCCTATACCTTCTAAGGCTCACACTGACTCTTCAGTATCAGCTATATCTCATCACATTCACAACCCTGTATATATTAAGGAACTGTATTGTTCTTAATTGAACATGTGGAATTCAGCTGATAAATATAAGACCATTGAGCACAGATCCAACTTTACTGTGGAAAAGGCCTAGCCGAAGTCAGAGCTGATATTTAAGAAATCTGTGACATATGAGTGTATGTGATGGTAGAATTTATTTTCTCTGTGGGCAATGAATCATCTAATTGCATAGGCTTCATCGATGCTGTTCAAATATGTATGTGTTAGACTGGCCACAACACCAGAGTAACAAGTCAAGCAATGATTTATAGATAGATTCTATATATAAAAGCCTCTCATTAAGTTATTTTGCCAAATAACATATCTGGAATTCTATTTTTAAAAATCCCACTGTAGGGGCCAGAAACTATTAATTTTGACTTCCAGGACTCCTGTTCACAAAATGACTTAGAAATTTCTGAAGACCACTTTGTTGACACTTTTATTGATGAATACACATGTTCACCTATTAAGTATATATTTAATGTGTTCTTTCCAGCATCAGCATCCTTTCCACACAAAGCTTTTAATAAATGTGGGTGACATTTTGATCTGAGCTAGCTGAACTATAAAAGTTAATATTTAACCTTGAACAAGACAATTAAGTAACAAACATGTCCTGACATCTAATATATTTTACTGTATTAAACAGACAGCACTCCAGGAAGGGAAGAGCTTGTACATATATTTTATCAGCCATTTCCTTACTGAAAACAAAACCATGCAATCTGAGCAGTATCTTAAACCATGTCTTTTTACTTTAATGTCTACGTGCAAAGGTAATGACTTTACATTATTAATGGTTGCTGGAAGAAAGAAAAGGGAATATATAACTACATCCTGCTAAGTTTCATGGCACAAACAAGATGCAAGCTATCACATGTTTTAGACTAATCCTTCTCACAGTCCATTTCAGGCCTGGTATGTTGTGATCACACTTCATTGTTTCAAATGCCAGTTCATAAAAGTGAATTTTGATAACTTGCCTGGGCACCTCTCAGCAGAAGACTAAAGCTTCAATAAGAATGTACAAAAAATATGCAATAGAAAATGAAAATTAAAACTAATAATTGCCCATATAACTATGAAAGTAACAGGGCCAAATACATTGTTTCTTATTAAAATGAATAATCTGTTGGGCATCATATTCATCTATATAATGAAAATTCATGACAAATCGATAATCATTTACTGTTGGAGGACAAAATACAGTAATTCAGCCATAAAAA
>JAUBOD010000048.1:709315-746125 GCA_032353885.1 Nothura maculosa | reverse complement strand
GTTTGAAAGTACTGGTTACTAAGTCCCAGGATTTCTTTATCTGAAACTGGGATTTAGCGTCACCTGAGATTGGGTTGAGTTTTGTTTGTCTGTTTTTCTTCCCCACCTCTTGCTTGCTTCTTTCTGTTATGCATTTAACCTGTTGTCTTGGTGTTTCCAATAGGGAACCTGTAGTAGCAAAACCCAAGAGAGGGAATTCCAACTCAATTTGTGTGTTCCTAACATGCCCCCAAACCTCCTGTGCTGTATTTCTGAATCTTTTACCTCCTCCTGTGCTGTTATGCACAGCAGAGATTCAGCAATACATTTCTAATCACTATGAGAGAGCAAGTGTGAGTAGTCATTTTAAAACATTTACCCTGGAGTGCCTTAGGTATTTGAAGCACTTAGCAAATGTTTAATTCTTTCAACATCTCTGAGATAAGTGACTGTAGAGTAATGCTGAGTAGAAGGGACTAGCCTAGAACAAAGTAGTTTCTTAGGTTTGTTTTCTTTGCTATTGATTGCAGTATTTGGAGAATATGCTGTTGATCTGCTTTTGCATATTAATAAATGAGAACAAGGCAATACTGAGGTCAGACAGTGACGTGATTGTTTTAATGTTTTAAAACAATAGCACACATGTGGTAAAGGGTTGAAGCACTACAAGTGTCTCCTGGGTCTCCAGTTCTGTCTAATGCAGTAACAGTTCCTCAGAAAGATGCACAGAAACAGCTTGGCAGAATTTAGCAGCAAGTTTAGGCATTTTGCATGTATGGCTGTAACATAGAGTTCTTGCATCCAGAACTTCTAAGATGACTGCAGGTATCGTGGTTCTTGGTAATAGCAGATGGTCTGACATGTAAAGTCAGGCGAAGTACCAGGCCAGAGGAGGAGAGAAATGTGAAGTGCCTGCACAAATGCTTCCTTTTACTCCAGGTGTTACTCCTTTGCTGACATGCCCTGGTACCAAAGGAAAATAGCTGCAATGCTCTTTGCGACGCCTCCCACGTCCACGTACAGAGAGGTATGAAACGTATGAAACAACATAAAAGTGTTTCATGGATTATCTGCTCAGGCCAAGACTCGCTACACTAACTTCCCTGGCAAAGCCCACCTTAAAGTGATGAACAGTGCAGAGGGTTTCTTGTTCAAAACCACTAGGAGATTTTGGGAATCCCTGTCACCAAGAGAAACCTAGAACTCACAAAACAAGCATGAATTTGAACGTTTACAGCTACCATTAATAAAATGAGAATATAGGATGTCTATCTAGGGTATCGAAACAGATGTAGTAACCAACTTGCCTATACAAAACTCCACTTAGGAGTAGGAAAGTTTCTGCAACTTCTGTTGTAATCTTTATTTGCTAGTGGAACAATCAAATATTTGGCCCACAATGGTGGTTTTTTTGTTTTTTTTTTTTGTTTGTTTGTTTTAAGTTTATGGAGCTGAAGTGTCACCAGAAAGTAATTTTTAAAGGCAGCTTCCTTTCCTGAGCAGTCAGTTCTCATTGAGAAAGAAAGCAAAGCTGTCAAAAATGTCAAGCTTGCAAGTTTGGCAGAAATTGGTCTCAGAATACCAAGTGTCAGCTATGATTTTTAGTAGTGCAGAATCTTACCATTCCTAGCAACAAGCGCTGCAGTAGAGTGGCCGCAGAAACAAAATTGTCATAGAACTTGTGATTGAGCCATATTGATAGCAAATTTGTACAGTTTCAATATGGACTGTTCAATATGGATCCTTCCACATCCAAAAAAAAAACCAAAACAGCGTTTTCCCTGTAACATCAGAAAGAGGTGGAAATGGAGTTAAATTTCTGATATGCGTCATGGGAAACTAGCTGAAAAGTGTTTTTCATCAGTGTTTGCTCTCAGAGGAGAATGCTAGCCAGCATTCCATAAGAATCAATAAGTTCTAGATGAAGTACTCGTCCACACTAGTACTCTGAACAAAATTTGTTTCATCTATTAAATTTATACATGAGAATTGCCTGGGAGGCACTGCTGAAAAATTAGAAAATAGAAACAAAGTTCATAGTGATTGTGACAAGTTGAAGACTGAAAGTAGAACATGAAAGAATTGGGGGAGAAATGCAAGGCACTGTGCTTATGGAGGCTGCAAATACAGGGAGTAATGGACTAAGCAGCAGTTATGTTGAGAACTTTGGGTGCGTGCTGACCCACCAACCGTGTGCTGGGCATCACGGACTGAAAGTTGCTCTCAGCTGTGCTGAGAATCCGCAGGGCTTTGGGTGGATCGTTGTGTTCCATGTGCTCCATGTTAAGGCAGACCTTACCTTTTACAGGCTCTTCGGTATTTCCACATGGCAGAAGAAGGTAATTCAGTTTGTAAAATACTTCTTTTTTATGCATGATGACTTGAAATAATGCATTAATCAAGGCATATAACCTCAAAATTCAGTTGCAAATCTCCAGCTTTTATCTGCAAAAAATTGTGTCCAACTGAGGGTGGTAGGAGGGGACGAAGGGTAGTCTGACCTCAGTGGGTCCAAGCTCTGGCTCCTTGGGCTCCTTCTGTAGCTACAGACCTTTCTGCTGAGCTGCAAATAATAGGGACAGAAATGATTGAAATGAAGTCAGTGACTGAAAAAATGCCCAGCAAGTCTGGCAGTGGTTTTGAAGGAGTCACTGCAGTTGATGCCTGCACCTTCTTGCCCATAAGCACATGTCTGTGACAGAGCAGTCCTGGGAGCCAAGGCCTGGGTAGAGCTGACGCTTGTGCGTGGTCTGGGTGGCCGGTCCCAGACCCACGATTGCCAGTGTTTTGGCTCCGGGCTTTACACTGAACAACTGAGAAAACCTGTGCTCTACAAGCATCAGCAGTAGGCAAGACTGGTCTTTTGATAGCAGTCAGTAACTAAAAACGTGCCTCATAAAAGCAACTTTGTCAACTTCTGGGGGAAAAAAAATAAAGGAGAGAGAAAGCTGCTGCAGACATATTTGTTATTGTTTTTCATGTAACGAAAGCTAGTGTCATCTATCACTTCATGTAAGCTGGTTTACCTGGTTTGAAGATGTGCCCCTTTCTTTTGAGGATTTTGCTAAGGTGGCTGCACTTCTGCTTGCACCTCCTGTGTCCACCAAAGCACAGACAAAAAGCAGCAGCTGGGGTTGTGCATAAACTCCCCATTTACCATTATTACAGGCTTACTTTCACATACTATATTCATTTAACTACTTAAGTTGCATGAATGCAGTACTTAAGACTGTAATTAATGTACTTAAGGTACTAAGGTTTAGCAAGCAAAACTTTTACATTGGCTTCCTTCTAAACCAGAGTGGTATTCATCTTTCCTGAAGGAAGTCTTTAAGGGAGTGACATTGTCCTAACTTCGGTAGTCTGCTGCTCCACTATCATTCAAACCTTTTTTAATCCTGTTTCTCTACAGCTGATCCCAATTTCTACAGCAAGAACTTGCTCTATTTGGGGAAGACATACCTGAAGTTGAACAACAAAAAGATGGCTCTCCTGTGGCTGAGCAAAGCCAGGGAATATCCTGCACATACAGAGGAGGACAAACAGGTAGGAAGTTAAAAAGTGTGACAGTGCAGTCATGTTCTGGAGTCAGCGAGTGTGATGTTATGGCAGTGAAATACGTAAAATTACTGCAGAGTCAGCTATAATTCAGAAGCTGTTCCAGGATTACATCCAGACACAAACTGTGTTGTGTAATCTGAACATAAGGGTTGGAAGCTTTCTATTAATAAAGGATTGCTATTTTTTCTGTGTGTATTTGTTTTTAGTGATAATGATTATTATTACCTTAACTGTGTTCAAGTTAGGGCAGCTAACCTGTGGCTCTACTAGGCACAGAAAAACTCAATCTGTGCTTAAACTAAAAAGGCAAATGTTAACGTTTTAAAAGACCTAAATAAAAACCTTCTAATGGAATCGCAAGAAGAAAGGATGGATGAATGAAAACTTGCCAGGTCCCTGAAATCTAGCCTTGCATTTCCCAGCGGACAGCTAGGGAGAGATTCATCCTCCCCTGCCCTGCAGCCAGGGGAGGTGACATGCCCGGCTGGCAGCTCTTGCTCGGAACCGCCCAGGTCCGGGCAGGCCCAGAGGTGGCTGCAGTGTGAGAGCAGCCTCCTACTGCTACAGAAAATACCCAAGGTAGCTGTGACATTCCGAATGTCCTTTTTGTAGGAAGGGCTTCAGCTGGATCTTGTAGCGGAAGGAACATCAGTCAGGTTTTTCCTCCTGTAAGATTCAAACTGATTGAAGTCACTCCCAGAGTGCGAGCTCTTCAGTAGCTTCATTTGGTAGAGATGTGAGCAAGGGCTCCTTTCATCCACTCTGGGGGGGAAGATGTGCAGGAATTCAGTAGCTTAAGGCAGGCATGAGATTAGTCAGTTCTTTCAGCAGGTCTGAGTGGATGCGGTCGCTTGTTCCTCCAGTGCATCCAACTGTCTTCCCTGAGGAACCAGGCAAAAGCCAGGAATGGTCTTTGTGCAACAGCTAAGCCCTTAAACCACTCAGCTGCTGCAGCAGTGGTTGGGCTGCTGGTACAAACTGGTGCAAATTTGCTTTTCTAGAATGTTATAAAGCTTCTGAGATAGGAGGTGATATCTTCATTCTCTAGGTAACGCTACAAAATTGGTGTTAAAAAAGAGGGAACTAGACTTCACCACTGTAGTACTATAATTGGCTGTGTCTGCCTTTGGTCTTGAGGCAGATAACCAGAATTTTTCACCGTTTCCTCTAATACCTGACTTAGTGTCTGAACTGCTTTGTTAAGGCTTTTTATTTTTAATATTGATGCTATTTAGGATACTCAGATTGTATTTCTTTTAGACAGAAGCCCTGAGTAAAGGAGTCTCTCACTTTGCAATTCTGCATTAGCTCTTTTTTTCTTCTGAAAACCCAAGGCTGGCCAGGTGGGGCCAGAGAGAGTGAATTGCTTATGGTTGAACCAAGAGCCCATTAGTGACCTTACCAAGGTTGAAAACAAAATGAACTGCTACGCTTCAGGCACTGGCTTAAAACAATGTATCGCCACTCATAGTCATGTTGAACATTTATGCTTAAATTATAGAATGGCAACAAAGACGGAAAGAAAGGGGACAGATTGTGGGAGGGCAGTAATTTATAGACCCCTGTGATACATGTAGGTGCTTGCAGGCTAAGGTCTGCTGGCAGAGCCTTGTGTATGACATTGATTCCTTATTACTATATTATTTTCTTTTTAGGTACAGAAAGAAGCTCTGGAACTGCTTAATTCGATATAACAAACAAGACACTGGGAAGTCAGCACCTCAGGTGTGACCAGCATAGGAAAACAAAAAGCAGACAAAGCAGACTGCTACTTATACTCTCCTGGCTCCCTTTAATAAAGATAGAGCCTGATCTTTCTCTCTCACTATTGCAAGATCATGTCTGTTGACATACATGGGAATAAAAGAGGTATATGGCTACTACTTGGCCATTAAGCTGTAACTAATTTCTGTAGCACTCTTTCTTGTGTGGTTCAGCTACCTTTGATACTACATGTAATGTACATTAATAGTTTTAGATTGTGCAACCTTAAGCAGAAGTCTGTAAAACACTAGCAACCTTAAATCCTGTACACGGGACTGCAAGAACAAGACAGCTAAGAGCAAAAAAGAGCGACCACAATGTGAAGCAGGAACCCCTTGCAGTTCCCTGCAGGAAGCAGCATTTTGGGATATTTGATCATGTTTTGCATTTTGAAAGGATGTGAATTCTGTGAGTTTAGTGGCCAAACCAGGGCTGCTGGAAATACATCATCTGCCACTAGCCTGTTATGACCCTGGGACTGCATATTCTGAAAACACTGGAAAGGCAGGGCTGAAACACTGAAGCCAGTTAGGAGTAAAGCTTTTAAGATAGAGTCTATCTTTTCCCCTAATATTTTAGTATGATTTTCCACGCAAAAGAAATTAACCTCAGTTACATACCCCGCACTGAAAATTTGCATCATGAATATTCAAGATTTTCAAAAAACATTCTTTACTAACAGAAAAATAGGACTTATGAAAAAAATTATTCTTAATCCTTTATGGTAGCAACTCAGCAGCCTAGAATTATAAATTCCTGGTGTCACTTTCAATGAGAACCACCTCATGACCTATGGATGCAGGTACAAGGAAGACAAACTGGCCCTGTTGCATGGCCACGCTCGCTCCAAGCCAGCAATAAGAAGTCACAGCTGAGTGGCAGAGATCAGTTTTTCTCCTTACCTCAGATCATGAAGCTAATTAACAGCTGCTTTTCTCCCCTACAATGTAGTAAATTCCTGAATCTTGATGTAGGACAACACAAGGAGGCGCTCAGCACTCTGCTGCGTGGGGCTGGAGGACACACAGCGCCCCAGAGCCGCTGCCGCAGACCAGGCAAACGCTCCCAGCACAAGTGGGTTTGTGCCTGGCAGGTGTGTTCTAGCAGGCCGGCTGCAGCAGCACCTTCTGCCTTTTATTTTCCTGAAAAGGAGCATCTGCACAGGGAGGAAAGCTACCCAGGCACCAGGTAAACATCTTTGGGAGCTCAGAAAGGAGCAGCTGGCAACTTGCTTGCAGGAACAGACTGAATTCAGGAACTACAGAGCAGCTCCCTCAAGTACCATCCTCCTCCTTGCATCCCTGACCTGATTGAGCCTTTATTCACAGCTCTCTTCCTCCCTCCTCCCAAGTACAGCTGCACTTTCATACCTATAGATGGGAGCAGAAAAGAGTTTCAATGCATTACTACTAAAATTCCTGGTTCTGGAACACCCACCTTAGGCATATGCCCAAACGTAGACCATTATATATGTTCTATGCACAGAGACCATTATATATGTTTTCATTTTTTTCTTGGGAGCAAAACTCCTTTAGTCAGTCATTTGAAGTTAATTAATACATACTACTTAATATACATGTACCGAAGGCCACAAGGTACTGCTTTTGGATATCCACAGGGGAAACTACTGCACTTAAAATGACCTAAAAATGACCAAAACAACCAAGTGCATTTTTGCCATATGGTGACTTTTTTTTTTCTCTTCTTTTATTTTGTTCGCTCACTCACAGATTCACAAGATTCAGCAGGTGGCAGTGGGTCACCAAGTCACTCGCTAGTGCAAATAAATCCACAAGAGTTCAGCTAGATGACATTGAGCCCTGTTGATCATTTTCCCATGTAAACCACACAAGCTGCTACTGCCCAGCACGGGAGTTGGGGGCTTGTTTTAAAGCTTCCTCTGCTGCAGCTGGCAAACGTTGTAATTTAGGTAGATTTACACTTGAAATTAATGTAATGGTAGGTGCTGGAAAATGGTTTTACAGGAGATATTTGGTACAGCATGAGAAACCTTCACACCGTGGAAGTTTCTGAAACTCTTCAGGGAAGTTCCTGCCATAATAGAGAGCAGTGTTGGGCCTGCTGCACTGCTGCTATCAAAGCTATGTACAAGCTACCAGCTCCACAGTACACCATGCATTTGGAATGCAAAGCCTCAATATGTAATATCCAATAAGTAGAAAAATAAAATTCTGGCAGAATTCAGTTGCTGTTTGGAAGGACACATGGACAGATATACCGGTATTCTTTCTGCAGTTACACTTTTAACAGTGCAATAGGATATGTTACAGAAGTGTTTTTAATCATTCTAAGATCATCTTCACCTGTGTACAAAATTTTTGTAAAAGTTAAATGTAATGAACTTACAGTTAATATTTAAAGCATAATACAAATGATAATTTTACTCTAGAATAGGAAGCACACTTTGCTAAAAGTAGCATTGAATATCATTCACGAGTAAGGTTTTGTGATTTTGTTACATGTCTTTGCAGTTCAGCAAATGCCCTCAATATCAGTACGACAAATTCTGAAATTATTTTGTATGACTGTGTACTTAGGACAAACTTGGCCTACATAAGAGAATGACAGGTTTTAGACACACTTAATTCATGAACATCTGAGTTTCCACAAGAACTGAAGAGGATGCCTTAATGACTTTAATACTTAATAAAAACATTTTTAACTGTGCAAAGCTTCTGTAACTTTCATTTGGGTTTACTAGATCCCATCATTGAAAATTAATATGAACACAGAAAGCAGCAAAGTTTACATTACCTTTGAATACTCTTATATGTCAATTTACATTGATACTCTCTGTGAAGTTGGGAAAAAGACATCACATTGAAAAAAAAAACCCTACAAGACACCAGACCAAAGAACAAATGTATAATATTTTATCTTTTATTATTATTTTTCCTTTAAAGATTACCTAACATCCTCGTGGCAATAACCCAAGGTAATATGTAAACAAATTTCAATGCTGCTCAAATGAATTAAAATATTCTGTTCAGCTCCTACAGTAAGTCAGAACAGTGGCACCAATTGCTTTCAACATGAAATCACATTCATCTTATTATACATGACTCTTGTGCAAGTCATAAAGGCTTTATTCATGACCTTGGCTACATCACTGTAGTAGAGAGAGGGATATATCAGCTATTTATGTGTTTTAAAATAGTTAAACTGACAGAACAACATATTCCGTCATCTCAAATACCAGCAGCATTTTTCTACATATTTAGGATACGTGTGGCCTAAGCCTTTAACTCCTTTTAGAACAGCCATGCAATAAAACAAACTTGGAAATGTTAAGAGAGAACAGAGCAGTTTTAACATTTCTTCTGAATAATAAAGCCAAGATAAAGCAAATCCAGGCCCTTTTAAATGGCTGCAATGTTTCATACACTTCAAGCTCTATAAAACTAGAGCCCATTAGTATATATATTTATATTTTTTATATATATCTTAAATAAGTCTTTTGTCTGCTTTCAAAATTTATGAGGGGGGTTCTGGTCATTTGGAAGGGCAATAAATAAAAGTAGAAAAGGCTGAACTGTTTTGCATATCTCTGTGGAAGAACGGAGAACAATTACACTTTTAGAGTTCCAGAAAGATCACTGTACAGAACAAACAGCTTATATACAATTAAGTGTGCAATTTTAGTCGGCTGGGCCTTCTAGTTTGCAAGCTCTCCTTTTGAACCAGGAGCCACTTCTACTCTTGACCAAATCCCTCTGTTTCTTCAATGGCAAAGAGCAGCTTCTCTTTCAGTTGTTCATAGCTCTTATACGGTGGCAAATCCAAACGATTAAAACTGAATAAAACATTGACAACAAGAAACAGAAATCAAAACAGAGTTGCTGAGTTTATCTATACCTGTAGAAGAACATCACAAAATTTTTAAGATAGGAGTTAAAATGTTCTCATCTAAAAATTAGACATTAAGAAAATGGCTTTGTCATTTCTATGAACACTTTAAAAGCACATTTTAGAAGATATTTTATGGACAAAAAAAGGCAATTGTCACATTATATAAAAAACATAACCTTTGAGAACTAACAAAAACCCAAGATTCAGAGATATACCATATTCAAAGAAAAATATATCCACCATGAAATTAATTTAATCCTAATTTGGTAAATTAGCCAAAATGTGGCAAAATATGTCTTCAAATTCAGGCACCTGAAACAGCCCAAGTTTTCTCCTTCCTACGGTTACCCCTCAAGAGCTTTTCTTCCTCTGACCTTGCCCGTACAGCCTCCTGCCGCGGCTCTGTCTCCTTCCCTCAGCCCCAGGACCACCTTAGGCCACCTTGGTGTCTAACCACTGTGTCCCTCACTGAGGAATGCGGCACCCGCTGGGGACAGCGGTGCCAGAGGGCTCCCCCGCAGCAAACGGTTGGACACCCAGGCTGCTGTGGCAGGTGGCACCGCTGTAGGGCTGCTGAAGGGCCGCGCTCCCCTCCCACAGTGCACGAGCAAGGGCAGCTGCCGGCTCCACCAGTTCGCAGCGCGAAGGCCGGGCGCAGCATCGAAAGCCTGGAGGGAGGAAGGAGCTGGACCCAAAATGACTTTGATCTGAATATCTCCTGTGCTTTTGTCAGCACCAGTTTCTCTCATGACTATATAATTATTATTTCTGTATGGATAGAAGTTGAAACACAGGCAGTTCCATCTCTATGTGAGGAAGAACTTCTTCCCTGTGAGGGTGACAGAGCCCTGGCACAGGCTGCCCAGGGAGGCTGTGGAGTCTCCTTCTCTGGAGGTCTCCGAATCCCGCCTGGATGCCGCCCTGTGCCACCTGCTCTAGGTGTCCCTGCGGGAGCGGAAGGGTTGGACTGGATGATCTCTAGAGATCCCTTCCAACCTTAACCATTCTGTGATTCAGTATGATTATATGGTAACATTATGAAATGTAACAATTATATCTAATAACTGTGTACAAATTTGACAACATGACTTCTACTCAGTTATTTGATATTCTTTAAGAATTAGGGAAATCTCTCAGTTCTGTGCAAGAGGGATAATATTTTGCTGCATCTGGTACTGACATTATACAATGCGAAGCAGAACATAATATAAGAAAATATAAAAATCATTAAATAAGGTAGTCAGTAGAGCTTTGAATACTGTCATCTCAGAGCAGCTAAGAAACCAAAGATGGAGATCACAGATTCAAATCAGATTTCATTTTAGATTTTAGAACGTGTGCAAAATGAGAAAAGAAAACCACTACGGGTACAGAAAATGTATGTAAAAACAGCTCACCAAGTGTGACTTCTTGGTAACCAGGTTTCCTTACCAACTTTTTCAATACAAAATTTCTGAGGACCATTGCTTCCTAGAAGGAAAATGAGAGAAAAAAAGCACTATTTGTTTTTTTTAAGCAGTACATGTGACAAAGCACAGTTTGGGTACAGCAGACAGAACTCTCTATGTGCTACGCAGCCCATTTGCTCCTCATTGTGGAACACATTCCTGGGACTTCTCTCAAGACCTTAACGCCGGGCCCATGTGCAGCATGGTGCGTTTGCACACGGAGCAGTCACAGCACAGACCTTCCCACAGCCTTCACTTACCCATCAGCTCAGCAAATCCTCCCAGGGGCAATCGGCAAGTGCCCGTAACAAACTGCAGAAGTCGCATGCGAACTTCATTGTCCGTCTCTTTCACAAACTAGACACAGAAATTCAAACAAGGGGGAAAAAGAAATAATAAAAGTAATTCTCCATTCTGATAAAGTGCAGGGCGACCAGAAGATCCAATTTCAGATTATGTCCTATCAACTGTGACAAAAGGCAGACTGGCAACATCTCGGTAATTAACAAGAATCTTTATGCTTATCTATTCTATTCCACACTGAAATATAAAGCACAGCTACAAATTAGTGCCCTTTGTGCTGTGCTTTGTGGTAGCCCACTGGCAACCTCAGAGATTCCTGAGTGCTCTCTGCAGCTGACAGCCAAGGTGGGAGAGACCACTGCCTGTAGCAAGTGCTCTCCTTGCCTAAGGACATTTACTGGGGGAAGAGGAGGAGAGGGAAGAAACAGGAAAGACTGACAACATCTTCATAAGAAAAGGCAGTGTCAATACTGTCAGTCTGGAGCAGAAAAAATCTGAATATTAAAACGAGTATTTTTACTTTAAAAATGTTAAAACCAGATTCAAGTTGCATGAATTTCTGGTTAATATATTTTTGGTAGTGAGCTGCTTATTTTTTCTCCCTGCTAGATCACATAATTATATCTTAGAGTACTCTGAAATGGCAGTAATTTAAAAAGTACTTGATTAACACCTAACAATTTTATTCAAAGCATTTCTAAAATCATTAATATTTATCACAGCATAAGAAGTGTCTAGCTGTGATGACTTCTCCTTAGGGAATTTCAGAATAACTGGGAATTTGCAGAGAATTTTTCTGTTTTTCTGAAGGTATTTCTTAGACTAAGATATCAGTAATAATCCAACCTAAGTACCAGTCTATATTACAGAAACTACAAATAATGCACAGAATTTTATATGCAAAAATGCCTTTAAAATGGCATTTAGAGGGCTGATTGTTGTTCACAATACTAGTAACTGCAATGAAGCATCATGAGTATAAAGGACAAGATATAGCAAAACTATCCACGACTCAAGCAAGCCAGCAGCAATGCAGGTATCTCCCAACCATCTTCCACCCTACAGTGCTGCCTAACAACAAGCAACCCAACCTTCCTTTCCTTTCTGATAAGGGGATAACAAAGGCAGCCGAGCCCGGCTCCGTACCTGCCAGAACCACATGATCTGCTTGCTGTTGCGCGTGTAGTGGCGGTACACGGTGTTGCGCTGCCAGTCCGCCAGGTCCACCTCCTGCATCCCGCAAAGCATCACCTGCCAAGAGAGGGAAATGCTGCCACTGCAGACACATCTGTACACAGGGGTTAAAGAGCTAGATCTGCTTTTGTTACTTGCTCATATGAAACGAGAGAGGTTCTCATTCCAAATAAACACCTGGTAACTTTTTTTTTTAATTATTCCACAATTAGACTTTTCTTCATCTCCTTTAGAAAGTCCCATTTAAGTTACAGAGGATGAGAACTGTTCATGTTTTTAAATGATATGAAGGCACCACCCACTGGAAGTTTCCAGCTTCTTCCAACTACTAATTCAATAACAAAAGATATTGATTTTTTTGCTGCTATCACTGCTTATGGTGAAAGGTACTGAAAGGTACAAGTGCAAAGTAACCAAGACAGCAGAAGCTGAAGGTGCTAAAAGCCAAGCCTGCCTGAGCACGGAGCGCTTCATAAGTTGGATCAAAATCCTTTATCAGGCAAAGCTCCCATCTAATTCAATAACCTTCCACAACACTATTCATTGCACACAAAAAACCTGGATAGATCCCACAGAAACAAGCTCTGAGGAGCCTTTTTTCCCAAATCACAACCCCAACCTACAGCACAGGGCAGATGGATCATTAAGCAAGCGTGCTGCAACTGACTCTTCCCAATGGCCCTTACATTGTGAGGACCTGCAAAATCCATAGAGCTTTCTCTCCTTAATAGCCTCAAGTAGCTATGTCCTACAGTAGGTAAGTGAAACCAAAGAATTATTACACATCAGAGGTGCTCTCTGCTGATTCTGTTAGAGGTAATTTCAGGCATCTAGTAGAGCAGACCATTTCAGAAAACTAATCAATTTATCTGTGATTTCACATTCTGACCCTTTAATGGGATGTGTAACAAAGTGCATTCCACGACTGGGGATTGAATCAAAAATTCACAACTCTCGGACAACATAAAATGCAGATTCAATCTAGGTATCGGCTTCTGGTCATAGTTTATTCCCACCTCTCCTGTTAAGGCTTTCCCCATTCCAGCCGCTGTCAAATGCAGCAGTTTCCGACAGGCAAGAGATTCAAGCTGATCTATCTGTGTGATCAGCCCATATACACAATTATTCCCTAAAGGCAAAAACGCTGAACAAAGAAACGTTACCTCCAACTCCTTCTCATCAAAATAGTGCAGCCATTGCAGGGGAACAACTTCATTAAAACCATCAAGAAAAGCTTTGGTTTGTTCTCTAACTCCCCGAGAAAATCGCCACTCTGCCATTAACCTGGGAAGGGGAAAAAACAAACACACACATAAGGATAAAATAAATACTGCTTTGTAGTCAACACAGAAAAAAACAATCAAGCATGCATCACTGTGTGTCTCTTCAATTAAGATAACATTTCCCCCAGTTTTACTTTCTTATATCACTATGATGCTATAGACTACAACGAACTTAGCATATTGATACTATCACAACTCTCCCAACTCACACCAATAGAAACAGAGTTTGTTCACCTTGAACTTATGTTAATTTCGACTTCCAAAAATATGCATTTCTTATTATTAATCTTTCAATTGCCAGAATTTAGCAGTCTTTTTATTAGAAGGCTGCTGCTTGGACATTATTATTTTGTTATGGCAAAATTTATTCTGGCTTAAAACAGGCATAAATGTAACGTTTCAGGTGGAAGAAAAAATTGTTGCTGATTTTAAGTTTTTTTTTTCCTTGAGCAAAATGTGTAGACAGAAAATAATAAAAACACTATTGACTTTAATATCTGTAACTATATTTGACTAATATATCTACAAATATTCTACAGTAAGATTATCTGCAACTTCAACCAAGAGCAGTCATTTTCTATTTGAACATCTGATTTTAGCATAAATCAGGAAAAAGGGAAATGTAATGGTGTTTTAAGATCCAACTCAAACAGTTAAATCAGTTCTGAACACAAAAAACAATGAAGAAGAAACATTCCAGTGAGAAGCTAAACATTTTTAAAGTGGGAATTTTATATGTAGTACAGGGATAGCTATTGTAATATATAAAAAGCACCTGTACATGTGCTTTTAAGACTGGGCTGAATATGTGCATCAGAACCCTAAGTTCAGAAAAGGAAAAACAACAGCAAGGATGAGGAGAGAAAACAGCAAGAGGAGCATAACAGAATAAGGTGAAAAACTAGTTCATGTCACACCACGTTACCCATCACTCCTTTAAAATTTGGTTTCAGCTTCTACAGCTTCTTCACAGCACAACCTATGTAAGAGTTGTGAAACTCTTCTCAAACGCAAGCCTTCTGCACAGCTGAACTTGTTACCCTAAGCATTGCCTTGCTCATTTCCAGTTTCACTTGCTCTCTCTCACTGTGTATATAACAACACAGGCCATAACCATTTTTTGTGTGTGTATGTGATCAATTTCTTTTTGTTTTGTTAACATCTGTCATGTGTTCACACACCGCTCCAAAAGTTATACCATAAAGTGTGTATGCATATACATATACAGACACTCACAGAGCCAAAAAGTACAGACACATAAGAAATACTGAACAGTTTTATCAGCATCTCCACCTTCCTACCCAATATATTCTTCTTTGTTCTCCTCAGTTACCAAGATGTTTGAACCCCCTGATTTCAGCTCATGTGAGGTTACTTTTCCTAAGAGCTCCATATCCACACAGAAGTACATTTCCAAGTTACACTCTTCAATGTTGTTATCCCTGAAGGATGAAAGAAAATTAACAATAAATTCTAAGCAAAAAGACATGTCCAAAGGCTATAAAACATCAGCAAAAACAAGTCTACAAACCTTATCCAAATTAAGGAGTTGTAAAATTCCGTATCAATGGATTCTAAGTCCTTAATAGTAAGTTTCTTGCTCAGCATTCGTTTGTAGAAAGGCAGAGAAAAACCCGTGTCAATAAATTTACCATGAAACAGTGCCTGTTAAACAGAAAATCAACTGATTATATTGAATTGCTGAATTTATTGAATTTTTCAAGATTTTAATTCTTCTCATATTCTTTCTCCTTTATATAATAAAAAAGACACCAAGTAGCAATAGTAGCTTTGTATTTAAAAAGAATGAAATGCAATATTAAATGGGAAGAAAGAAAACACAGTTAATTAACAGGCTTAAGCTAAGCATACACAGCAATACAAACTGGAAATTCTCAGGATAAAAAAAATCAAAAAGATTATCATATACTAAATGATGAAATTTCATCTTGGTTATATGGTTTAGTATATATACCTAGGCGCAACTATTTGAGCCTTTCTGGGTAGAACTTGGTTGTAGACAATATAAAATACTAACCATTTTGTAAAATCACCCTTCAGATAGTGCTAGAGCAGCATGGAAAAAAATTTAAAAAGGCAACTAAAAAATCTCTTAGAAAAAGGCAAGCAGAGACTGCTGCTGGAAGAGCCTGGGGAGCACTTCCTTATAGGTGAATTGTTACAGATTTCTCCCTTCCATTTCAAAGGGAAACTGAAAACACAAACATTGGTCACGCTTGTCTTGCCACGTACAGAAGAAGGATGCCCTGCACTGTATATGCACACGACATTCCTCACTATAACATTGCCTCTGAGCTTCTGAAACTTATGAGAGCAAGTTAATACCATGAAAACCTCCAGCCTCCTCATCCTGCTCCATCAGACATCATTCACTAAAATACATCTTTACAAAACTCGTGCTGAACATAGGCTGTGAGGCACATTCCCTGCTTCTCTCTCTCCTCACAGCTGCAATGCTACGCGCAGATGAGTCCAGCAGCCCCTTTCCTGTAGAACAAGGCAGGGCTCCGTGTTTTCCCTCCTTCCCATCTCTGCTTCAGAACATAACTCGCTTGCTTGCGTTTTCTTCTGCTCAGGAGAGCTAAGGAGGGCTCCCCAAAAGGCCTTTTCTAAGCTAGCCTCGACATCTCATGGGAGAGAGCTGATAGAAGTAGAGTAAGTGGTAAGTGCAGGATCCAGATTTATCACCTTTGGTTTTCTCTGCAGAAAACTCTTAAGTCATTTAACTCTCATAGTTATCTTACAGGAAAAGAGCAAAACTGTAAGAGCCAGCCTTGTTTAACAGTTCTTTATCATAAAGTAACGTATTTAACCTTTATATTCAACCTAGTCTCAAAGGCAAATGTCTGCTGAAATTTCAATATTCAAAACCTAAAGAATCTTTATGAGCAGAAACTCACAACTGTTTTGCAGTTTGCAAGAAAACCAGGAACTGCAGCTTTAAAAAGACTACCTAAAATCCTTAAAATGATTCCCTCTTGTGTTACTATCCTAGCTATTTTAATCCCCAAAGGGTATTCCAAAAAGTACATATAACCTGCCTGCACCGCAGGATTACACTCTATGGAATAACATACCTGGACTTTGCAACTGACCACATTAGACACCAATACACTGTTATTTCCCTCAGAAAGTTTAAAAAAAAAAAAAACTCCAGAAATAGAGTGTCCCTCAACTATAATTAATGCTTTAATGTCTTAAAACATTTTAATTTCTTGTCCTCTATAATCTGTACTTTGTATGAGAGAGTTTTCCTAAATTTAATAGAAAAATTGTCGTTCAATTATGGATTTATCTCACTCCAGAAACAAAACCCATGACTAAACCAGAATTTAGCTCTAGGAGGCAATTTGCTTCACCCCAGCTGGCTGTTAGATAGCACAGCAGCTTAATGAGGGTTCCAAAGAAAGGGAAAAAAACAGCTGCCTACTGCAAGCATTAACCCAGGGAAGTCAGGTTTATAGAGTGGCCTTGGTCATAACACCCTTAAATAAGAGATGCTACCATCAAAGGCAAACAATTTACGTCTCACGAGTTGCTATAAAAACAATATCTCCTCCAAATCCAAAAATCAACTTATTTCAAATTTGAAAGTTTTTTTTTCTTTTTTTTTTAAACTCCAGCTTAAGATACTCTTTGCTTGTGTTTACTCCACCTAATTTCATGTTCAAAATCTTAGTGTTAGAAGGAGGAGACAGAATCTTGGATCTGCAAACAAACTTAACTGGTGGATTCGTTCTCACTGCCCACCATGTTACCAGATGTCCCTGGTCATCTGTGGCTACCACGACAATGATGGCAAAGACAACAGTATCAACAGGTGTAAGATAAACAAACTATGTGGAATCTGACAGCAGAAAATCAAGAAGCTTCAGCTCCCTGCCAGCCTCTGCTCTCCTCAGTATGAGACCTTTGGATCCAAGTACAGGGGTTTGAATTAGAGCCTACTGTACTCTGCAAAACAGTTGACGTGCTTTTTTCTAGTAGAATTTTGTGTGTGTGTGTGTGTGTGTGTGTGTGTATCTCTAAATAAATACACACATACA
Organism: Nothura maculosa; assembly: GCA_032353885.1. NCBI lineage: Eukaryota > Metazoa > Chordata > Aves > Tinamiformes > Tinamidae > Nothura > Nothura maculosa. The sequence goes on along the minus strand of JAUBOD010000048.1, from coordinate 728,656 downwards.
TACATGCACACACAGTCTAGTACTCTCCTCAAGTCAGCTTCCTCAAAAGCCTCCTGAATTAATCACATTTTCCAGATAATCAATATGCAGACACTCAATGAGGCATGGCAGCAAACAGCAGTCTGCATGAAGCACACAGATATAACTGATAACAACATAATGTTACATTAAATTTCATATTAGATTTCATCATCATTTCAGCAAGCAAGAGACTTAATTACCAGGAGATGTTTTAGGACCATAGCCTTATATGCCTTCATCTTCTATTTATTATGAAGTTAAGAACTTTTAAAAATTATAAAGGCAAATACCACTCAAGAGTAAATGTAAATATATAATAAACAATAAAACCTTTAGAAATCTAACGTACCATGGCAATAAAGCGCCCAATGAAACAGAAATATGAAAGATGATCAGGATTGATTGTTGATGCTGGATTTATCTGCAGGCAATAGTTGCTCTTGCCAGCATATTCAAATAGGCAGTACATGGGGTTCAGTACTTCATGGGAAAGCAAGAAAAACCATTCTCTAAGGAAAAACAAACATGTATACACATAAAAACATCAAATACGGATGTTTATCACCATTCCCCTTACGTAACTAGAAAAATGCTCTAAACTTAGAAACTTAAATTTAGAAAGAAAACATAGATGGCATTATATTATATTCACAGGATAATAATCATCTAGTAAATACAAAAAATAATAATTATTAAAAATATGAATGTTACAAATTCATGATTTTCAAAGTTTAGGACTACTCGGTCAGATTGTCACCTGTAGCATGTCTTTCAGCACAGGCTTTGCTGTGCCGGTTTCTAGCCAGACCTGGCCACAGACCCCCCTGCCAGACTGTTTTCCAAAGCACAATGTGTCAAAGTGGCCAAAGCTCTGAGTTAACCTCCTACAACATGGGAGCACAAATCAGGTGCATCAGCTTTTTTATTGGTATCAAGGTACTGCATCACACCAGCAGATCAGTACATAAGCACTTACTCAGTGCCACTAAGATGTTCTCAGCTAAAGTTACAATGAGACCCTTGCTGCTTCACAGCTTCATTTCCAAAGCCTACAATTTTAATATATACATGTTTCTGTTTTTCATTTATTTATTCTGCTGAATTCTGTGACTAACACTGTTCAGTTAAATACTTTCAGTGTCATTTCTGTGGAATACTTGGTTTCTTTGGAAAAGTTTCCTTGAACTCTCTTGGTTTCCATCTTATGCACAGCATCAACATGATAAGGATCCTAATCAACAAAAACCTGTAGATTTCTCCATTTATATTTTAAACAAACCTCTTCTCAACATAGTAAGTAACAACAATGACAAGACACCTTTCCATTAAGGAATAAGAAATATCCTGTCATTTATAAACTACCTCCAACTCCTTGAATCTGCAGTATAAGTGAAATTTTCATAATTAACAATATTTGAGCCTTGGCTCAAATTGGCAGCATCAGTCAATGGTTATTCTCAATATGGACCATGGGTGAAACAGACTGTTTATGTGTTTCCTGTTACCAGATTTTCCATTTGAGTTCAAATTTTGGAAAAGTTTGTGCTCTACTTCTTCCATACTCCTCACTACACATTCTGCTCCTCTGCTTTTACTTCCTGCATAGGCTGTGCTCTGCTTGTTAATATTCTGCTCATATTAGCCCCATTCTCAACTTTGTTCTTTCTTTTTTAAGCTAAGAAAGACCATTTATTCTTCCATAACCAACGGTCCTGCAAAAGATTAAGTTTTTGAAACTATTCAGTTTAGAAAAATTGTTCTGTATTTAAAAAATCTTAAGTATCAATCTTTGCCACGACCTGAACAACTGAGAATTTAGTTTTGCTAATATGAAGAGTTGCCTGAAACAAAAGCCATTACTAACGGTACTACCTATCAAGTAAATTAAAAGGAGATAGGAAGTTTACCCACATGAAACTGCAAAAATTGTCTCTCTGCCAACAGAAAGACATTAAAAATCAGGGTTGCAGTATAAATAAATACATATTTTAACAAATTTTCTTTTACCTTGCCAAGCCTCCGTAATCCAATCCTTCTTCTCCTCTGAATATAACATATAATCTTCTCCTCAGATCATAGGGCTTTAATGCCATAATCTATCAAAAAACAAACAGTCATCATAATAAATTTACGTACTTGGAATGTAAATCATCTTTCATATTCTCTATGGCTTAAAAAAAAAATCAAAAAGATGCTAGATAACTCACAAAACACCAAAAGCTACTGAATACAAAGATACCAACTCTGACTAAAAGTCCTTGTGTTCCAAAGTAGGAAAACATATCTGGAAGACATCAGGATCCTATATTTCTCCTAAGGCATCTGTTATTGGCCCCTCCTTAAAAGAAAATAGGCTAAGAATATTTTTTCATCTGGTATACTACAAAGTTTTCCATTTTAGACAAATCACTTCAAAATGCATTTTATTCCAATCTAAAATAAATATAGTTTTTTTAATTAATACTATACTACTTCATTAATATGCAGTTCTTCTTGCTTAGACAATCCCTTCTAAGAGGTTTAGATGGCACAGAGAAGGCAAGGATTTTTATGAGTCTTGTAATGTTCTCCAGAAACCCTTTCTTAACCTAATACCAGAGCAAGACTACTTACTACTGGCAAGGACCATTAGTTTGAATGGAGATCAGTGCATTTTTGCTTTTACCCTTTGTCTTGCTAAACACAAGAAAAACTGGAGTCTTACTTGCTGGAAAGAATCCTCGAACAAAGTCTGTCTGGACACATTGATTTTCACATGGCTGGGCAGCGCATTGGACTGTAATCATAAAGCAATAACATTAAAAAGCAGCAAAAAAACACAAGCTGTAGTAGCCACAAGAAGCAAATAATCAATTGCTCAGTACCTGACACAGGTAACGGAAGTGAGCGAGCTTCCACCTAAAGCTGCGTTCATAAGCAATCTGGGGCCCTTTATTTCTGTAAGGGAATAGATTGGAGATCATTAACTACACAAACTGCAAATGGAAGTTCCACCTCTAAGCAGCAGCTTGGACATTTCACTAGCACAAAAATTTTGGTCATAAGAAATGATCATCCATGGAAGTCTAACATATCATCCCATTTTTTTTTTCATATGGCTTTTCAAGAAAACAAAATGCAAGTGATAGTTGAGTATATTGGTTTTCCTATATTCCCTTCTCCCCCCAGTTTCTTCTTTGTAAGTCAATAGTCAATTTATCAAGTTTAAGAGCAAAGATCTTGAGGATTTCAAATCCTATCAATTTTGTGAGGATTAGAAGCTAGCTAAAGGACAGACATCTAATGTATTGCATTACTGAGAAAGACTGCAGTATGAACTTAGTCACATTAGTCAACAAGGAGCAGCATAAGATAAAAGCTTTTATGAATTCAGCTGATTGTGGAACTAAGAAGGAATTTATACTACGAGGCAGGAATTTATACTACGATAATCTGTTAGCTCTTTGAATTAAAGGCTATCAACATGTCATTAGAAACAAATCTTACCCTACATAAAAGATGTTAAGACAGCAACCATCATTTGGGTGAATACTTCTGATAAAACTATTTAAAAGAAGATTCATACATAAAGTTTTCAAAGTGTTCAGAACTATTATTAAACTTTAATTTTTCCATACAGTGTAACTATAAGGAATACTCTTTACCAGCATTGTTTCCTTTAGCAATTTAACTATTAGTACCACTAGCTGAATAATCATTTTTATGGCACTACTCCTGCCACTCCTCTAATTTTGCATTTCCTGCTTTAGAATGTGATCTCTCTACAAAAACTCCTGCATCTCAGAGCAGTACTTCTCATCGCTGCATACAGAATTTGATAGTTCAATCTTAAAAATAAGTTAAATTTGCAGAAAAAATTTATTCATAATTTAGTAGTCAATTTTAACATGAGTACAGAAAAAATGTCTTGTTTTCCAGTATGAGAATTTCATCATCAAGATATAACAAGTCAAAACATTTAAAAATTAATTGCTCACTTACACAGAAGATTTCCCGGTACGAGGATCATTGAAGGTGGTGGTTCTCATATTATGATCAACAAAGTATCTGACACCTTCTCTAGTGTATCTGATTTCCCAGCCCTCTGGAAGAGGGTCCTCATTTTGTAAACTGCAGAAGAAATTGCAGATAGTACTTTTTCCCCCCACATCATGAAACTTAACATAGTAATTCAAAAAGATCTGCTTATATGCACAGTCAATATACACACCTACCCTTGGGTTCGAGGGTCTTCCCATTGTGTTGTCTTTGTGTTATGATTTACAAAATACACCCTATCATTTGAATCCACTCTTCTTTCTACGGTAAAAAGAGAAAAAATAAAACTATACAATAATTGCATTCCAAATTCTGCACTTGCTTGTTCCTGAAATCAACAGCTGATTAACTTACCCCAACCTGGTGGTAAAGGCCCAAGTGGATCATTTTCTGCTGACAACATTGAAGCCTATTTATAAACAAAATGTCAGTTAGGCCAAATAGTATTCAAATTTATTTTTCTTAATGTATTTTAAGATTACAACTAGTTACAGAATCACAGAAAGGTTGAGGTTGGAAGGGAACTCTAGAGATCACCTAGTCCAACCTCCCTGCTCCACCAACAGGGATATTCAGAGCACAGGGTGGCTTCCAGGCGGGTTTGAAGACCTCCAGAGAAGGAGACTCCACAACCTCCCTGGGCAGAGAGTGTTTCATCCTTAGAACATGTTTAACGACTTTCAAAGACAGCCCTACATATTAGCAAGTTTAAGTTTTCAAACTGATGTGAAGTAACCATCTGCAGGATGAACAAGGCTGTTCCAGCTAGTTCATTACTGCTTTTTCCCAATCGAGCAGTAAACCAAACCAACAAATCATGGTTGAATGTCTTAAATATATTGTTTCACACATATTTAAGTGGATAGGTAAAAAAAATTAAATTACTTTACCTACTCTGAATAAATATTAATTTTATCACACAAGTATTTTCTCTCCATATTTAGATTTTTCTTTGATTTTCTTGAATTAATTTGAATGCACATAGTTGAAGGATTTTATAGATTTATTAAAATCAGAAACTTCAACTATTTATATGGTAATTATTACAAGATAAACTAACTTAAAATCTGAAGCAACTCCTCTCATTTTGGAATGTCTAAAAACAAAAAACTGCAAAAAAGGTACAAGCAACAAAAGGAGCAGGTTCAAGAACAAATAGAGTCTCTAAGTAGTTATATGGTTGCTAGTACATTCAGTATTCCATTAGAAAGGGAAAATAAACAGGATTGGCTCCTGTTATGACAGTATGACAAAAGAGAACGAAGTAAAAAGAAATGCATATAAATCAAAAGATAATTAAAATCTCCAACTTCAAGTAAGTGCCTCCAGAGCAGCACACAATTGAAAGCTAAAAATAACTAAAACAAATACCCACTTGTTCCCTCCTCCTTAAAATTGATTCAACTACATTAAATGAACAAAGTTCAGCTTTCTCCTAATAAGAACATTCATTCACTGTTTCCTAAAATGATACATTACAATCTCACTTAAAAGAAATGCTATATAGGCAGGATCCTATCAATTATCTGCAGATTGACTATAGCAATTTTAGAAGAAAAGCATATAGCAGCAATCAAGTCAAAAATTCTTTTTTTTTTTTCAAGCATATCCTGCCTGACAACAAATAACTTCATGATTCTAAGGGCAGAAGGGACATTTTAATAAGTAAGTGAGTCAGTGTGGCCTTCCATTACTGTTAGCGTTACGTCAAGAATGGGGTATTGTTTGGACAACAGATTGAAAGAAATCTAGCTTTAAAAAAAATAAAGCGGCACCTCAACCACCCACACTCACTTGTCCAGATCCTAAGACCTTTAATCAACTGAACAAGCCAGTGTACCAGGAAAGAAAGTTACCGAGTAGGAGTTCCTGACTCTGTACACCTCGACTGTAGCTACTGGAGTAGCGTTAGAAGCTGTCTAAATTACAAAATTCCTAACAAAAGAACTGAGAGTTGATCCTCAGCTGCTGCTGAGAATTCAGACAAGTTTCAATACATGTATGAGACCAGTGAATAGCTACAAAGTTGTTCTACATTTAAGGAGGTTTATGACATCCGTATCTTTCTCTAATTGTTTAAAATAAGTAGATTTGATATATAGCTCTAGTACTAACGAAATTCAGAGCTGATGCACATAACCCCAGCAATGATATGGGCCATCTAATGAGATAAGCAGCAGGGGAAATCTTAAACATACAAACACAGTAGCAGTCTCTACTTCATGGGAGTACCCAAATAAAACAGTTGCATCAAACTCAAAGCAGTTCAGTCTGTGGATGCACAGAGCCCCAGTGCAGGAGTTAAACCAGGCTGGTTCAGACATGCCCTTAATGATTCCTTCTTTAACCTGCTCCAACTTTGCTTTGTGTCATTTGTGAAAGTCGCTGGAACTGGATCTTTTGTTAAGAGACTGAATAAAATTCTTACAACTAAGTCGTTAGAGGGGCAGCAACATACAGGCACCACCAATCTTAACTTTCAAGGAAATAAGTTATCCTATTTACTCAATTGTGCTTTTGGTTGACCTCAAACCAGAGGTATTTTTTCCTTCCTGTAGAGCTTCAGTGAGCAACTACCAGAGAGAAATGGAAAAGCAGGTAGGAAACTCCAGAACTTAAGAGATGCACAGGCTTCCAAAAGAGTATCAAAGGTTAGAGACAGAAGGGGAAAAAAATTACCCCCTTCACCAATGAAAGGTTTGGAATTGGTTCTAAATCACTAAAACAGATGAATGGCATTTAGTGTTCAAAATGCCCATAACTGAAAAGGAACTGAATGCTGATTTAAGGGAGTACTTTAGCTTTACTATCTACTATGGCACTTCAAAGTCCTCAGCATCATACAACCCTCCATGTTCAAGTTGGAAAACAGCCTGAAACTTCTTATTTAGAAGAGAGTAAGTTTGTTGTTTTTTTTTTCCTCTGAAGTGATTTCATTTTTCAACAGAAACAAAATTTACATCATTGATATGGAACTTACTATAACACATACAGTTGAAGAACTATGAAATCACTTTTTATAAAAGTTGCCCAAGATGTGTAGTTCTCTACTAATTTCTACATATTACTTTGAAGTTACCGAATAGAGGTATCGTTGGTTGAACTGCTGCATAGCTCCCTGCAGTTGATTACGCTGAGATTGCCACTGCTCAAAGTTCCTGACAGACTCCATCGTCGGTCGCTGCCACGTTGTTGTTCTGGTGTTGTGGTCCACATAGTAAACTCTGCCACGATCATCAACTCTTCTTTCCCAGCTATCAAGAAATACAAGGGTCTATAGTTATGTGTTTTTCAATTACCCTACCAAACTGATTTTCTATTCATTTTAAATTCCTAGGCAGCACTACCATCAAGTGCATGTGTCCACGGCCTAATTTTAGCTTTTGAAGTATAAAAGTACCACTGGTCTGCCCAAACTTATGGTACAGGACAACCATACTGAGTAAATTATAGCCTGTAAGCAACAGCATGGTTGTTTCTCTCTGTATTGCCTCAGTTTTATCTAACTTCCTGTGGCCATTGCTCCTTCCATGAGCAATATTAGGAGATTTCACAGAAAACACTTTGCTCAGAAACCGTAGCTTGGAAACCATTAAATCTAATGGTGGCAGCTACAAAAGCTGACACAATGTGTATTACTTGATTTTTAGTGATCAGAACAAAATATTATATAAAACACAAACATTTTTATGAAACTAACTACAATTAATATAATTCTAAACTACCTGAAAGTCAACATTTCTTCATATATGTTTGATTCAGTTTTTATGAACTACTTACAAAAACTAACACTATACTTTTTTAACCTGTAACAAATAAATTTTTTAAAAAATAGTACTAATATCAGATTTAAAGCAAAGGGAGTCTACATTACCCTGGCGGTAAGGGCTGTGGTCTTTCCCACGTTGTAGTTCGCGTGTTGTGATCAACGTAATAGGTTCTACCATGTGGATCCTTTCTTTGCTCCCATCTTTAAGACAAAAAGACTTTTACATAAGTCAAGATGAATAGGCTTTCCCAGGATTTAGCTCTCACTAAGCCAAAAATGCACTTTGCTATCAAACAGCACTGTTGTTATCCAAGCCTCACTCTAGAACACTCAACAACTCACACTGGAACCCACATCAACTCGTTCAACAGGCAGCACCGTAAAGACTTCTTTAAATAAAGCATGTAAAATGAGCATACATATATTCACAAGCACTTTCAAATTCAATTTAAAACATGTGAAAAAAAGCCATTTACCTGCTCAAGATTTAGATACTGACAGGACCTCATTCAGAATGTGCTTAGACATTTTTCTCCTTTCACAAAGCACATTTTTTGTGATTCTAAGCACTCACCTCTCACAAAAGGGCATTTATATTTTTATCACCGTCTCCTATATGCAACAACAGGATCTTTCAGAATGAACCTGAACGTGTGCTAGCACATAACATTGTGTTTCTCTTTCTTGGTTTGGCAAATAATTCCCTATCTGAAATGCTAGGGAATTATTTCTTTAAATTTATTTGCAAAACTCTTACAGTGAAGACAGATAGAGGACCAAACATTATAAATAATATTGTTATTGTAATGCTGAAGACTGTCATAATAAAACAAAGAGTGTTCTTACATGGGAGATGAAAGAGGAAGAAGTATTAGGTAAAAATATTCAATTTATTTACTGTAATAGACTTGCAGTGAGTAGTGCTAACCATAGCACAGAATGAACTAGCTCTGGGAAAAGGACTACCAGTGGTCAGGGAAAAATGACAAAACAATATATTTGTCCACAACAGTGCTATGTTTGGAACTCATGTCCTTATCCTCAATGGGAAAACACAGCAAAAAAAGAGAGGGTGTGGGAATAGGTATTTCCAGTTCCAAAGATTTCTCATTCTTACAAGATGTGAAAATTTTAAATTCGCTTTCCTCCGCAAGGAATTACATTCAATACTTGGATTTTTTTCTGGTTTCTGCCTTTTTGTGTGCTTATTCAACTCCAAAAACTCGAATGCAACGTCACCAATAACTTACTGAACCTGTTACAGAGAGAGCAGGTACACGAGTCTCCTCCACAAACCCAGCCGCACTGGCAGACTGCAAACACACACACAGGGCAGGAAACAGCTCCTGTGTTCAGGAACTGCTGCTCTGGACATCAGCAGTTACAATGTCACAGAAAGGTCGGGATTTTCAGTTAGTTACTGCAGATATCTTTTCACTCAAACATTAAAACATTTGCAAAACTATTAAGATCAATATATATTTGAACACAACATATATATTTTCAGATGATGTCTCAGGACATTTTTATCTTTGTCTAACTTTTGGACAACAGTGGTATTTTCATATACTGGTAGAATTTATATTTTCTACTTCATCTCAGCAAGCACATTCACTTCAAATTGGTACTTTCATTTATAGCTTTACTGGATGCACTGTTGCACTGCAAGCATCTACAAATATTTTTAGGGTATTTTCCTTGTTTATCCTTCTCTGGAAGATGCCAGAACCTGTAAGAACCTTCTTACAGGTTAAAACAAAAGGAACAATGAGTTATAACCCGAGTATAAAAAAGCTTGAATATGCCAAACAGCAATCTTTACAGTGAGAATACCAGAGTTACTCTATGAAATCACATTCCTTTCTCAGCAGATCACTAATCAATCCTTAGTTTTCCTGACGTGAGCTACTGGCCAGTCAGACTAGCACAGTACGGATTCTACTTTGGAGCAAATAACCAGGTCTCAGCCAAACAACCCTAGCAAGATACTTCTTGCACATGCAGACTACACAGTTAAATTGCAGTACTAAAGCCAAGCTCACATACCCTGGTGGCAAAGGCTCTGTACTGGTATTGCCAGGCTGCTGTCTTACAGGTTCTGCAGATGTGCCTGAGGAAGAATCCCTTGGTTTTGCTGCATCTGCTGCTGTGCTGTTTGCAGAACTAGATGGAGCACAGTCTGTTGTAGTTGCAGCTTCAAGTCCAGCAGACACAGCAGGTAACGTAGAAGTGGGGTCTTCAGGGCAAGCAGTGGCTTCTGTTGTAGACTGAGGTTCAGGGTTAGTGCAATCTGTAGACATGGGAGCTTCTACAGAACCCATCAGAGGCTCAGATACAGCAGAACTACCAGCTTCTGGTGCAGAGGAGGAGGACTCACCGTTAACTGAGAAGTGGGAAATAAGAATATTTGCATATCAGAATCTAATCATCTTTTCTTACATTGTCCCTGTGTCCCAGTGTCCCTGCTGGAGCACGGGGTTGGACTAGACGATCTCTAGAGGTCCCTTCCAACCTCAACTACTCTGTGGTTCTGTGCATGACTAATTCAAGGACTGACAAAGAATATAAGTCATATTCATTTGTAATGATGGGTTTTTTGTTTAAGATAAATAGTCGTAAGGCATCAACTTATTTAAGTTTATTTAAAGTTACAATTAAAACTCAGAGCCAATAAGCCATCAATAATACAATGAACTTGAGATAACCAAACAGCATCAAATTAAGCCACTTTCTCTGAGGATACTTCTTAGTTTCTTGCTATCTTTTTCAGCTCAACATATTTTAATTCTTAGTAAAAAAAATCTTAGTTTGTGTACAGCTTTGACTTTGAAACTTCACAACTTATATTTGCTTAGCATGTGATGAATGGAAAACATTAGAGAATAACTATATGTTTTCTTTTTTTGAGCTCAGACTGTAAACCACATAATTAAAAACAAATAGCTATGTGTGACTTGTAAAAATCCCCAAAATAAAGTTCAATGGCTTCTAGAAATTCTATTTGAATAATGAGTTTTCTATGTGATCGAAGAAAAGTTGTTTAGAATTATAAAGTAAATAAATTAACTGGCATTTCTACAGACCACCTAAATACTATCATAAACTCATTAAGGATTTAAAACAGAGATGGATTTAGCAGGAGTAGGGATGAAGATAAGCCAATCCCTCCTGGTTATACATCAATGTCAGGTACCTGCAGAGCTTGACAGCAGAGTCTTTCAGCACAGAAGCCCTCTGCTCAGAGGAGAGGCAGGAGGGCAGCAGTGAGGAGGATGCCCACTAAGGCCCGTGCCCTGCTGCGGGCAGGGCAGTACAACAGTGTTCACAGCTTTCCTCTCCTGTGCCACTAACCAGCTGCAGCCAGTGATAAAACTACTTACGTGTTTGCGAGCACTTTAGAATCAGAACTATTTTTCTATTTTTCTACAAGCCCAAATATAATATGCAACAAAAATCAACTGATTTTTCCATCTAATAACATGATATTATAGTTCTAAGAACTGCAGTTGTTTTATATGAAAATTTACTGCCTACAAAGGCACTGTCCCAGTATTTTAAAGAGTTTATTTTAATTCTGCATAGAATTCTTACAAAAACGAATAGCTAGATTCTACTTGCTACTTACTATTCTATGTGATAGCATAGAATTGCTTGGTTTCCCAAGGTCAGAAAAACAGGTCAAGGAATCTTAAGTTCTAGAACTGCCTTCAGCAGCACATATTCAAAAGGATGTATTAAGATGATTACATCAGTTTCTATATGGAATGATCATCGAGTTATATATATTTTCTTTATATGCATCAACGTTGAGCATGATTTTATAGGTAGCAGCAGATCTATTAGATCTGCAAGAAAATTGCTTTTTAAACACAATTGTCCCAGGACAATATGTACTATTTCCAGCTCACATTTTGTGGATTATTTCAAGCAAATATAAAGCATAGCATTAAAAACAGTAAATGTCCTCAGTACAGTAAATGTACAATGTACATAGTTTCTTCACAATTCTGTTTTAATTGGTAAGACTTACTTAAAGGGGAAAAAAAGCCAACTGAGCAGAAATTTCTGCTCTCATTAACAAAAAAACAATTTATCCACAATAAATGAAAGGGATTACACAATAAAAATAGAATCAAAATAGCAGTGTCAAATCATCAGCTCTTTCAGTAAGCTGATCTCCAAAACAGATCTATAAACTTTACATCAGCTGATTAACTTACCAATTAGATCTAAAACAGCAATTCAGCCAGTGTCACATGAAATTACAACCTGGCTAGGCACAACAGCAGGAAAAAATGGGTGTTAGCAACAAATGCTGGAGACCTCTTTTATGCCTTGCCTCAAAAAGAGAGCTCCCAAGCCTACACAAAAACATAGGGCCGTTGAAAACAGTGATAATGGTGGAACGCTATGAACTCAGTGACAAGTCCATCAACAGCAGCATTAGGACAAGCCAGTGATTTCTGCAGCTTCCCTGTTTTAGAGTTGAAATGCATCTCGATGACTAAGGAAAAAGAGAGTAAGGCATAAATATAATGTACACCCTTTGGCTTTCAACTGAAAGTATAGGGGGATCAAATTCAATTTCTCTAAATAAAGCTTCAGAAAAGTCATAATTAAATTTTTACCTTTTAAAACTTATAACTGTTCCTGCCATTCTCACATTTCCCAATCCATTACAAAAAGTGTGACAATCTCCATTTTCTCTTTATTAACAGCTTGCCTATTCCTGTTTAGGGGTACATGTTTTTTTCTGCTATCTCTGTAATCCCTCTCAAACAGCTGAGAAAAGACAGAAAGAGTTTTAACATAATCATAAATGGAACTAAAGTTTTGTCAAAGAAACATCAGAAAAAAAGGAAATATTTTCTTTCATTTAGCTATACTGAAAGTAATTGATAGCCAACAGTTTGTGCTTAAGAGACAAGTAGGATTTAATATTTGTCAAGCTTTGTTCTGAAACAATATCTGAAAAATGAACTGCTTCAAAATGCATAGTAGACTTTCCTCTCACTGCGGGTCCCTGACAGCACCCAAAAGGAACTTAATCTAATAGCAAAAGAGGTTTTAACTATAGTTAAATTAATACGGTGAAAGAAATACAATGCCAAAATCTCACAATATTTTTACAAACAATTTTATTATTTGTGAAAATTTCTTTTTGGAGGGGACTGGGGAAAGAGGGAGGATTTTTTTTTTTAAAATGAGACCAAAATAAAATAAAATAAAATAAAATTATTTTTTTCCTCCAGAGCATACAAAGTAATTCTTTAGTTATCTGGTACACCGGAATGGATACTTTGGATGTTTTATAACTTTCTCATCAGTACTCTTCTCTGATAAGGGAAATAGGAAAAGTTAATGTAGCTAATTCAGTAATGGAAAAACTCCAGGAAAAAAAAAAAAAATCAGAGAAGTGAAAATACAAGATCAGAAGTTCAAGCCCAGAAACATCTCACCAGTAATTCTGAAATCTAAGCAAAATTTGCAGAAAAGGTTCTGCTTCAGATTCTTTCCCGTGGACACCAAACGTACCCTCCCGTTCTTACCAGTGCTGTTGACAGGTTGAGCTGCAAGTGGTTTTGGTACTGGGGTGTTTTTGGGTCTGGCTGCAAGGTGAGAAGGAGACGGGGCGCTGTCTCCATTAACAGCTTCCATGCAGAACGCGTTGGGTACCACGGGGTTTGAAGGTACTTGATTGTCTAGCCCATTAGAAATGTCACAAGCAGATCTTAACGGAAAAAAAAAGACATTTTAGATCACATACACTCAACACAATGCAATGAAATCAAATCCCACCATAAAATATTCTGGAGAATCAATACAGACACTGAAGTAAATTCACAGCAGTTTTGTGCAAATTCCATCTTTGGAGATCTAGATAGTAGCCAAGTACAAGAGCAAAGTTATTATTTGTAAAAGGCAAGTTTAAGTATCTGAAAAATTCAAAATCAAAAGCTGATAATTTTTGATTTCCAGTTCATTCTTTACTTGTAATGACACATTAAAATTGAGTCGGGCAGACTGATTAGTGTGCTGCATGTTCTCAAACTGCTTTGGTGACCCTTCCAAAGCAGCAGCTGTCAGCAGGACAACTTCTTCTCTTGTTAAGCAAGTGGAACAATTGATTTTTGTCATATCTGCAAAAAATGTTCTAGTAATAACTAAAGGGAGTAAAAATATAAAATCTCTCCCGCAGTAACACAAGGAAAACACAAGGAACTTCTCCTTCTGTAAGCACAGGCAGGCTGTGCTAGGTGCATAAATACAGAGGCAGCTCTCTGCTTAAAAGGCCAGAAGGAAACAGAAGGGCCTGCGAGTGCTCAGTCCTGTTCAGTTTTGCTCGTTTCACCCATATCTCCCACAAAACACTTAAAGCTACTCCTGAGGCACAGTCACATATTGTAAAACTTAAATTTGATGCCAACTTCCCATCATTTCAAAGAGCAATGGCTAAAAAGCAAAACGTATTAAGGCAAAAGTTAAACAATGTCAAAAGAACAGGAGAATCTTCACTATTCCACTTTTCAGAGAGAGAAAGGAAAGAAAATCAGAATTTCCACGCTACCCTACACACCTCCAAAGAAGTAATGCTAAGAGAATTAAATTCTCTCTTCAATTTTACACTACAAACCTGATTTCTTCCTAAAAACAAACACAGAAACTACCTCAAAGCTTTTCTTCATCTGATTTATTTTAAATTGTAAAGCAAAACAGCTCAATAGTTACATGGAAGATCTGCAAACAAGATAGCTACATCAAGAGCAAGAACCCAGTAAAACCACCCTTGAAGTGACAGTAGTTGAATGGAAACAAATGACTCCTACAAATGCTGCAGAAGATAATGCAGGTGCATTTGAAGCTTTTTGAAATGACAGTGACAAAGCTTTCTAAAGAAAACTGAGGAGAAGCAGCTTCCTGTCCTCCTTCCCTTACATTTGCCTATCCATGGCATTACAGGGAGTGACCTCCACGTATTCAAGCAAAGGAGGATGCAGAGGCACACAGACCAACATGGCCTTGTCACTCAACCTCCCGGCAGCTGTATGTTATTTCACTGCATCCCACGCCAAGAACTTAAGAGGGAAGGAGATCACAGAGGTAACCAAACGGGCTGGTAATGTTAAATTGATCTAAACGTTATCTGCTTGACTCCTTTACTGGTAAGGGGACTGGTAATGGATTCTTACTCCCTTCCAGGCACTCTCTGAGCTGGAGCAGAGACAGATAGTCCATAATCAAAGTCCAACTCAACCCCTAAGTGTTTTCTTGCCTCTGAAGGGTGAAGCAGGCAAACTGTGCACCTTCAGGCTCAGCAGGCTGTTTCCTAAAGGCAATGCAAGTCTGTTCAACAACTTCCTGACTGACACTTTAAAAAGGAAACGGCTGAGGGAAGTTATTTTTGGTCTTTCTTCTTCCTCATGTTCAGATGGTATATTGCTAAATATTGGTAGAAATGCATAGAAAGAGCCCTTAAACAGCAGAGGAAACCAAGAGGAAAACTCATCTCTACTGTAGCACTTAAATTTCTAATCCGATGAATTTTTATGTTCAGAGTGCTACTAATCCAACAGGCAAATCAAACTACTGGAGACCAAACTAACAGGAGAGGGGAGGGACAGAGTTATATATATAATTCTGTCCAGCTAAATTATGTTATTATTATACAAGCAATATTTCCAAAGCCGGTGATAGTTGGTTTGACAGTCACAAAATATATCCCCTCCACACACACAAGCAATTAATCAACTTAACTGACACAGCTGCTAGTTGCTAGGACATTTTATATGATCTAGTACATAAAAAAAATATATTCCAACCTGGAGGTACTTCTTGCTGTAGCATCTCTGTTTTCATGCACAGCCTCACCATTCTGCTGGACTTCTACTGAAGAGAAGAAATAAATTCAACAGAAATAATCTATTTTATCTGTTTCAAGTTTTAATCAAAACATTAAAAACTTATTCTTTTTTAATTTGACTTACTGGTTGCTGGTGAACTGAGATTTGTAAGAGATTCTTGTTCAACAACCAAACCATCTAGCACAACTGTCAGTTCACCTGTTTGCACCATGCCACTCTTGTTTTCCAGAGAGAGTTTCAACTGTTCTTTCACCTTCTCCACTAAAAATGCAATTGGAGAGGGTATGGGAGAGAAGAAGAGAAGGAGTAAATTAAAGATGAAGAAAATTGAAGAAACATGGAGAAAAAAAACCTTTCAAGACAAAAATATGATACATGCTAATTCAGTTGTACAAAGCTGAGAATGAGACACTCATGATTCGAACCAACATAGCAAAGAGCTATGCGTAGAGTTTATTATAAAAATAAATTGTCCTTTTTCAGAGTACATTCTCTATGGATGCACAGGGGCCATACAGTTTCACTACCGTATGGCTATGGATTTTCCACGTTAGATGTTTCTACTAAGCCCTTCTGAAATCATGCACTACTTGCATAACATCAGGAGACTGAAAGTCAAACAACTTCTGGATTACACATCCTAATATTATGCTTTAAGTCACAGTAAGCCTTACACTAACACCAGAGCTTGTGTTCATTCCTTACATCACTTTTGAAAACTAAGAGACAGCTAGAAAGAACCTCAATCTGTGGAAGAAGTATGTACAAAGACTGCATAGAAAACTCCCTATAGTTTGAGAGTTTTGGGGAGTTGTTTTTGTTTTTATTTTTTGGTAAATAATTTTAGTAAGTCCTAAAGCATTTTTATAAATTCCAGCTCAGAGGATTAATAGGGAAGATATCTGAAACTACTACTACAAATAACCATAACTACTATCATGAAAACAAATACTGTGTTTTGAGATGTTATAGCACCTACAAAAGAAGTGCACCTGGTCCAATAAGGGAACTCTGTGCCCCATGCGCAAGACATGAACACACAGGCAGACGCAGCCCAGAACCAAGCACGCCGTGGGTGGTGCATAATCCTCTCCCAGTCAAGAGCTACCAACACAGCACTTAAACCACATCTCCGAAATCCAGCCACACTAAGCTCTGGGGTCACGTTACTCAGGTTAAAGTGATTAAGGCTTTTTAGTAGTTGTAGTCTCATATCTGATTTTCAATCTATCACCATATTTTTCTCCACATGATAGTCTTCCAAGCTAAATTCACATTTGCTTACTTCTTCATTCTTAACAATGCTTCATAAATGAAAAATAAACACAAAACCAGGGAATGCTCCCATGAGCTATTGGCAAACACACCAAGATGTTAAGGTCAATAACTATAACCTTTAACCTTTAAGAGCAGATTCACCAGTGCAGCAGCACTTCAAGCAGTACTTAGTTTACCTCCTGCTAAATCAGGATGGATTTCATAGCACCATAAATCAAGACAGCAAACATAAAGTTGCCAAAAATACACATATGAAAGTTATCTTCAATCTATTACAAAGTTATTGATGTAGAGAACTGCATTCTAAGCAATTACACTACCTAAATGAAGAGAGAGATGGAATTATTCTACAATTCAGTTGTTAAACTGCAATATACAAACTGTGACATATTCTCACAGTGAATGCTACAAAGGATGATGGCTCTACCACTTATTATTTTTGAAAGTTCCCTCCCAAAAGTAGATGGAAGTTGCCTGGACTCCAACTTAGGTGGCAGAAAACTTGCTACAGCTTGTACAGCAAACAGCAATTCATCAGTGATGCTAGTTGGTCAGCAAAATTAACACCGCTAATTCCAAGGTTTCTGCCCTTAGAGAATTTTACCCTTTCATCAATAAAGGCACTCTCAAGTGTCTCACCTGAGCTTAGATATCAGGAACTGAATGGATGACAACTGCAGATCTGACTGTTCCACAACTGAGCAATTGAGAAATCTCCTATCTGTTAAATAAGGCCCTCAGCAAATAAGAGAGTCCAAGAACAGGCCACCTCAGCAAAACCCGCAGCTAACTTGGGCAGCTATCTCCAAAAGAACCAGTCAAGGTGTCAGATCCTACACCCCCAGATTTACAATTAAAAAGTATGAACCATTATGTTAGACTGGTATTATCATTACATTGTTTCTTCTACTATAGATAGAAGATAAAACTTCAGTATTCCAAAATGTAGAGAAAGTGTCATTACTTTCAAGTTTTGTATTTTTAAGAATCAAAAGTCTCATTTCCCCCACTACTCTCTGTTTTGTATGCTATCTAGCTTGTGAGAAAGGTCAGAGAACGGTTTAGCTGGAATTCTAGTGCCACACTGAAGTGGAATTTAAAGTGTGGATTCACCACCTTATTGTATTTAATGAAAAATAAATAGTAAAAATAGAAAAGGAAAATCTGTTTTAATTCTATTAAAAAGAATTTAAATTAGAAGGTATATAGGACACAGTAATTCCTGATGCACTAAAAGAAAGTTTTATTTTTTTTGATTCATTAATGGGTCCTACTGCTCTCTGGCAGCTAAATTATGAGGGGACAATATCCAGCCTTTCTGCTACTGATCCCACAGAAGGAAAACATGAAGAAAGATGCAGACACCTTTTAAGACAGTTTAGACTTTGTTTTTATCAAGTCTAAAACAGATTCTTTGGCAAACTAGAAATTAGTATGTTGTAGAACATATATTTAATCACTTCCAATTTTATTTAATATGCAGTAATGCATACTCTAGTATTTGTTTCAATACTGCTATATTCCATCGTTACATTTCAATTGCTCTCTACAGCACAGACACGTCCAGAAGAGGAAATTTAAAGACAGCAACTGAGAGCCAGTTGTAATAGCATGTGAAGTTAGTAGTCTGGTTGCCAGTTTTGACATACAGATTAGTAAGAATAGGTTCACTTTACTCCAAATATCCTTCATGATAACTTACATTTTCTATTGTGTATTTCCAAAGCTTGTCTCAAGTCTACAGTGGCTCTTCCTAATAAAGCATCTGCTTTTAAAGTGTGATGGCTCCACACTCTAAATTCCAGCGTAGTCTGTGGAGTCACATTCCTGCATATAAAATACATTTTTTAAAAAATATATACAGATTTTTAATGTATTCATTTCTGTTATTAGGAATATCTGATCTCAATTCACTTCTTCATTAGTTCTATTTCTTGATACTAACTTACTGAAAAATGTTTTTGCACTGCAAAGGGGATTTTTATTTTTAAACTACAGACTGTAAACACTGTAATATTTATACTTAGTCTCTAAATCAAAACTTAAATTGCATTACTAAAATAGTATAAAGAATCTTGGGAACATTACAATAATCTGCACTAAACTCTAATCTCAGTTATACAACACACTGTTTTGTTTAAAAAAAAAAAAAACCAAAAAAAAAGCCCTCTTCCTCCCTAATTCAAAATCCTAACTTCAGATCTGCATTATTCAGAGGGGTGGAAATAGGCAGCAAGTATATTCTACAAAATATACTCTGCCACTACAAAACAAACCACCAATTATTTAGCCACTCTCAAATAAAATAAAATAAAATAAAATAAAATAAAATAAAATAAAATAAAATAAAATAAAATAAAATAAAATAAAATA
>JAUBOD010000048.1:638038-659927 GCA_032353885.1 Nothura maculosa | reverse complement strand
ATGAATTACTATCACTTTTTAAGAATAGCAACACCCTTGCAAACTGAGACAGTTACACATGAAAATCTCCTAAGTGAAAATACAGCACACACAGATTTTAGGAAGTGTGGATCAATTTGTACGCTGTGAACTCTTGAACTGTTTTGAGCAGAACTGCACTATTTTCTATTGAGTAACAGTACTGACAAATGAAGTTGCAACATTGTTCTACAAATTTAGCTGTTAAGCACATATTCCACGATCTCACTCCTATGTACTGGAACACATTGCAACAGGAACCCAGCCACCCTCTGGCACTGACTTCAGAGTAAGGAAAATGAATAAACAATGGGGAAATAGCGAGAAGAAAATAAGCATGCTTGAAAAGATTTATAGCTAATAAGTAACAGAGCCAAATCTTACTCGCCTTGTTAATATGAACAGACATATCAACCTTAGTGAAACTGTTTTGAAAGGAGAAATGCTTTGCTTTTTTAACCTGTTAAAGACATGCAGATTTTATCTGTCAGGTCAGGGGCCTGACCCTGTGGCTCTCATTTCAAGAAAATTGGGAGGCTCAGAGCCATGCCCAAAGACCATTTCTCCAGATTGTGGACACATGAGGTTCTTCACACGTCTCCCACCATGAAGCTGGTTTATCTATGACTTGGGCTATTTGGTTGCTGCAGGCACAGGGGGATGCACAGTATGAGCATTTCCTAAGCGCCCATGGCCCTTGGTTTGATGCCCATGGCCCTTAGTGTGATGCCCATGGCAGAGGAGAGACCATCAGTGCTTCTAATGTGCAAGGATCTAGCACCGTGACCTGCAGCCAAGGAGTCTGGGGTGGTTAAATACATGAGTTTCACTTAGATTAGTAATCTTAGCTATAGAACTACAACACAAAAGCAACAATTCTTTGGAACAGTTCATTTAAACTTCGGCCATTCATAAACATCACCATTAGCAATCTGCTATATATGTGTCTTCAGATTATTATAACAATATAGAAAACAAAATCTTCTACAGAATTTATCCTGCTAGCTGATTGACCTTACAGAGGATTTTTATAGAGGCTTAGCATGAACCAAACTGTTGTCATTGATAGAAAGAGAATTTTACAACATGCTTAGACTAATATTGGTTAGTAATCTTCTCTAAATAGGAATTTCTAACTGGAAATGAACTTTCTGCAAATCTGAATCAACTTGGGAACACATGTCTGCCTTTGCCAGTCAATCTATTGATTTTTATTTTTTACAAAGCAATACCCTATTTTATTTCTGGTCAATTCACTTTGATAAAGAACATTTTCTTTAAAACATGAACTGAAACATTATGAATTGGTGAAATAAAACATGAGATCGCATTCCTCTATCAAAAACTGCTTCATAAAGCATAACTTTTGACTCAATTTTCCTTTTGTGATGAACTCCCTGGATGATTATCTCTCTCCCCCAAACTTTTAGTGTGATGTCTTAACACTCTAGTGAGTCTTGTTCCATCAATTTTGAAGGTGCAAGCTTTGCTTATCCAGAAAATATGACTCATGGAAACGAATGAATACCAAGCTCTGCAAACAATTGTGATAAACTATGTGAAAAACATTGAGCTGAATGCTAAGGACTCCAAATGAAGTATTCAAAATCATCTGAAAATTAGGAATGAAAACATAGCTGTAGGAATGTCTGCATCTTTTATTTCACCTTACAAAACCAAGAGAACACTACACTTTATCATGTTATTAAGAAGCTTGGGGATAGGGAAGGGAAGAGATTTTGTTTTTCATGCAAAAAAAAAATATTAAACTTTCCTGAGTTAGTTGGGAGGCAAACAGATAAATGTGAAATGTTGGTTCTTTCTATAGGACACTCGTTCCAAAGGTCACTCAACTATAACTTCAACCATTAATTTTAATAGGAGGGTAAACAAGCATGTTATGGTGCTATGAAGTTTGAATAATTTTGATTTTTAAAGATAAAGGAATTCCAGACTATAGTTACCCTGACTTCTAATTTGGGGCTGGGAAGTGTAAAAACAATCCACTTTTTCAATTTTCCTGCTTATTAAATCTAGATGTTAAAAGAAAACAGTTTGAGATTAGTAAGCTATTTGTTCTACTCTTCTGTCTGTTATAGAAAAAAATTAACTGAAGCTAACTTCTATCTGGTAATGGCCTGGATGCTTCTCTACTTGAGAGGTAAAAGTCATCCTAGAATCAAGACTTCAGTACATACTTATTATTCAGAGGAGAAACCAACAACTGAAAAATAGTTTTGCAAATGGAGAAAGGGGGAGCATAAAAAGCAAAGTAACTCAGAAAAACATTTTGGAACATTCTTGTTTAAAGAGTGAAATTTCTCACCTCAATAATAGGTCTCATTACCTCTGTTGTGGTACCTCCTTGTTTTTCACAAAACTTATAGAACGCCTCAAGATAAGACTACATGAAAGAAGAAAAGAAATATTTTAAATACGACTTAAGACCTTGTCTAGCTCAGCCCTTCAGTCATGAGCTCCATTTTTAAATATTTCCATTAATGTGGATAACTCTATGAATTTAAATTCAAAAATGCACTTGCTAATGTGCTTTGCTGGATTGAAGGTTGGAATATTAAAATGTAAATATCTAGTTCTTACAGAACGGGTAACATCTAAAGGGTGTTTCAGGGTAAATATTACGCTTTCTTTGCTCCCTAAAGACGGATCATCTTTGGCTGCAGACTAAGCAGATGGCTGAAGGAAACTACATCGTAGTGTGGAGGGGGGGGACCTGGGTGCCCGCCACAGCTGTGGGGCTAGTGCTGTGAAGCTGCACAGACTAATCCCTACTGCTCTACCCTTCAAAACCCTGGATTAGAACAGAACAGCAATCAAAGCTCCCAGAGTAATGGCCTCAGAGCCCTGTGTTCTTGCGAGGATCCTGCCCTGTGCACCCAGTTCAATATAGCTGTTCAGTGAGGACCAACTTGGAGATGAAAGCTGTTCCCACCACCCGCCACAGCAAAACACTATCTTAGATAGTAGGTATGGTATGAAAAGGCACTTGTGTTCGCACAAGCTTATTAAAAGAAGCTCTCACTAACCATTCAATTAGGGAAATCTTATATAGAAACATTGCAGTGGGAATCCGTGGCATGGGATTTGGTGTTACTCTCTGGACAGTGCTATTTAGAGCTCAAATAGAAATGATCACTTTGGTAGCTGGCACTGAATTCAAGCAGAAGGAGAAAGAAATGTGAATAATTTAAAAGTGTTTGCAAATTGATCCTCCTGATACTTAGAAGTCTGGGGAGAAGAAGTTAAAAATGAAATTTAATAAGTGTAAATGGGAAGTCACCCACCTAGGAAATAAAAATCCAAGTGGCATGTTGTAAAATGGAAACAAGTGGCAGGTTTATTGCTACTTGTGGGAGAATTAGAAGGCTTGGGCTTAGATGATATTCTTATGAATAACAGGAAGTAACAGAATATTTAAGAAGCAAATGTTGTCCTGGGAATTTATAAACATCTCTTGTAGAGCCAAGGGAAGAATTTTTGTCTTTCAGCCTGGTGCTGATCACATCCCTGTAAGAATTCTGCCTGTGGGCTGGGGCATCCTCTGTGAAAGAAATACAGCAAAGAATTTGGAAAAAAAATGTGCTAGGAGGAACCATTAGGAGAATAAAATATACATTGCCTTGAAAGAGAGCACGTTAAGAGTATTGACCTGTATGCTAATATTTGCAAGTTACTTTGAAAATGGAAGGCACATATTAGATTCATATTCAGCTGTGCTGCAGCAATACAACGGATAAGGGGAAGGAAAAGAATAAAAACATAAGTGAAACAAAGCCTTTAATTAAAAAAAAAGTCATGCAAACTCGAAGTAATTAGAGTTTTTCAAATCGCATCTACCTTTTATAAACTAAAATAAATTTCAATCAACAGCCCTCTTAGGATCACTTAGAGGCTAACAGTTCTACAGCGTTTTGTGGGTAACTGAGTTATTCATAAGCAAATGGATTTGGATATCAGCCTGGCATCTAAAGCATTTTCATTAATGAGATATTAAATTAGATTTTAGAGGCAGATCTAAATTTTGGAAACTATCCAAACCCTGGACTAGATCTCAAAGGAGCTGGATTTGATTCCTGGACTCGTCATCAGCCAGGTGACCTTAGACAACTTGCTTCCTCTCACCAGGCTTCCGTATCCCTGTTCATAAAACAGAGATAATGAAGCTGACCTCCTTTTCTGAGGCACTTTGAAAAACTCAAGTATTATTGTTAGATTGCAAGCACTTGCCTTGTACAGTTTGTTGCGCATTATTTCAATGTTCATTTCATCCAGGTCATTTTCAGACAGGCAATCTTGAAAGAAAGCAGCTGAAAGCAGAGTTTATTGTGTTACAGTATAAATCTACATGCCATTATGCATCTCTTATCTGTAGCCATGCACCAGTGTGTGACCAAAGGCCTGATGTTTCTCTTGCACAAGAAAGAGTGATGTAACAGCAACAAAGAGAAATCCTTTTGATTTTCCCCTTATCCTCCTATCCCCTTCTGCTAATGAGAATCCGTGGTGAGGGGACTCAATCAAGACAGCAGCCAGAGTCCTGTCTCCAGAGAATGCTGGATGGGAAATGCTAATGAAGGCCCTAATCTCCTCTGAAGTATGTGGTTTAGGCATTAGTGGGATTTTCTAGCAAGGAACATGAAAGATCATTTTTGCCTTAAAACATACAGGTATTCTGCAATTTTTAAGGAGAATCCTCTTTCCTAAGTTTCCTCTTCCTATTTTAGTAAGTGTGCAAATTGGGGAAACATGATAGGATGAAACTAATAAAGGGAACAAACTTTGACCTTGACCATCTGTGCTTCTAGCTCCTCTAGAAAGCTGGTTAAAGAGCAGGCTTTTGTAAAGGGAGGGAGGGGATGAAGTTCATTCGTGCACTTGGATCTCTTCAAAATACTATATTCTTAACTAATAAAGCTATGTCAATCTCTCACTATTATAAGCAGCATCATAAGAACTAAATAAATGACCTACCAAAGCAAATGAAGCTATATCAGAGAGAACACACTCTCAGACAGCAGCAAAAGGAGATACTATTCAAATAAGGCATGCAAGCCTGGCCATGTTTCATGGTCTGTTTGCTTTGCACTCTCCCAGTATCCCCTGTTATTCTATTACCAATGTTAGAAAGCAGTTCCTGATAGTTTTCTTTAGGATCTATTTATAGGCCTGTTACACAGGAATTGTATCATCTTTTTTTGTTTTTAATGATGCTACCCTCTGCCTTTAGCAACATCTGGAGTGACACTCCAGGAATTTACTACTACTTGTTTAAAATAGCATTTTCTTTTATGTATTTTTAAACTATCTTTCTGCTGGGATCTGATCTTTTAAACTATATTGTTTAGTCATTTTATCCACCACCTTCATGACTTTGCAAACCTTTATCATGTCTCCACAGTCCTACATCTGTTTAGTTTTTGTTTGCTTGTTTTGGTCATTGCTGCACATTGAGCACCATTTCAACCAATATGATAGAATAACACATTTAAATAACACACTAAAATACTTGCTCTGTTTTAGCTTCAGATTTCATCCTTCAGGACAGGGAAATTATCTCCATGTTGGAATCATGTTCAGATCCCAAGAGATGGATTCTAGGAGCTAACACAATCTTTAATATTTACTAGTAATTGTGTATTTCTTGATCCTTAGTGAAGTACAAGATTTCATCTTGCATTTTTTTATAGATCTAGATGTTGAAATAAATATATGAATTGCTACTTTGACCATAAAAAAATATCCATGCATTTCCAGAGAGCAACATATTTCATCTGTGGCTACCTAGCCAAGGCTGAGGCAGAATCTCTTAAGAAATGTCCTGAACACCACTTCAGAAGTGCTTGATCCACAGTTTGTCAGCCAATTATTCATAGGATTTTATGCTACCAGAACACAGCATATCCAGCCCAGAGCATCCTATTTAATGTGAGATATTCTTAAGAAAATATAGAGAGAAGTTTCAAGATGCAAATAAGGAGCAACTTAGTGATCCTACCTAGTGGCGTGTCAACCAAAATTGCATTAAACAGCTCCGTGGGGTTTGAGGCAATGCTGACTGCTTCCATTTGCTCAAAACTCCCTAGTGGATGGCACTTGGGAACAAGTTCAGCTATGGGCCGCTGGTGTAATGTGCCAGTTATTAAAAGAATTACATTATCAATCATGTAGCTGTATCTGTATTTGAAAGAAAAAATAAAATAAATTAGTCTTATTTTTATAATGAGTTTTGCTTTGAAAAAACATAAAAGAAAAGAAATTGAAAATTAATATTAAGCCTGCAGTCAGAAATGACCCAAGTATGTGAAGGTTTGTCAGTTCTCCATATCAACTCCACTTACCAAAAAAGCACGAGGATTTTATACTAACAAGTAGGTAACAATACTAATTTTAAACAACATGACAGGTCTAGGAGAAGAATAATTTTATGGCTGAGAAAGCTGAAACATAAATATAATAAGCACGTAGCTGTAAAATGAAGTGTTGATATAGTAAATGGAAGTGAGTGCAAAATGCAAATCACCTGAATTAGCAGCCTCTTCTAGTTTGGGAAGTTTATTATTTCATACAGCTCATCTATAAAGAGGAGAACTACACCAGAAACTAGGCTGTAAAACGGTGGTGGTCATGGTCATGCAAACACAGCAAACTTAGAGTTTTCTTCTCAGTCAGTTTTAAATATTCTTCCATGAGGAGACTGTGAACAGATCCTCACAGATCAATCAACTTCAGATCCTCACAGATCCGTGAAGCTTTCCATCAACTTCTTATTAGTTTTACCATTAAAAGGTCTGATTAGAGTTTTGTCAGTAACTCAGAAATGGAAATCTGAAACCTATTCCCTTGGGATACTTATAATATAGATGCAAATCTCCCACTGGGCTATTGATTTAGAGCACAGCTATGGAGGCTACAGGCTGACATGATTTCACACACAAAACATGAAAGGGGGAACGGAACTAGAGTTATAAGGACTAGAGCTATTAGGAGATATACAAGGATGCAGTAGTTGTGTTAAATAACTTAAACAAATGTCTCATTGCAAAACAGCTGGGTGCAGAGTGCGTGTGCATATATGTGTACACATGCAGAGCAATGAGCATGAACATAATACTGTCACAATTCTCATATTTTCTCTTTAATTTCTCTAAATGAAAACAGAAACATGTATGCCTACAGGTTATAGCTGCTCAAGGGCAGACTTCAGGAACTTGGTGTTAAAATAGCCTAAAACTGGTCAGCAACATTCAAAGAAAAGATAAGGTTAATGATAATTTCTTTTGCCGTTACGTAGTCTCTGAAAGTAACCTGGAAAGTACTCAAAGAGATGCAGTAAGGGGAATAAGCAGGTCTGTAAAATATCTCGCTGACCTTTCAGTGTTGTTAGACTGCTATAAAGCAGATTCTTGTCCTCATTAATATGCTATCAAAGTCATTTATTTAACAAGTTAATCTGTTCATATCTGTACTGAGAGTAAATTTTTCCGTTCATTTGACATAAAACATCTGATACAAACACAGCTACCTAGATCTAAGTATCTTGATATTTACAGCATAAAGTTGTTTTTCCTCCTTTAAACAAAATCTAGAATTTGTTGCATGCAAATTTAGATCATGTATTATCTACATGTATTAGATCATGCATTAGATCATATATTGTACATTGAAATTTTTGTTCCACAGATCTTAAAAAGGTTAATATTGCTTAACCCATCCCACCAATTTCATTTTTGCCAGGTCTCTTTTTCTCAGCGTATACCATTACTTCTGTCCCTTCACACAGAGAAATTATGCTTTTCTCGTGTTATTTGAAATATTTCAAAGACAAAAGCTCTTCATATATATTTTAGTGTATATATTAGTAAATATGTTGCATAAATATTATGGTATCAAAGGAATTTTGTGATTTGTGAAACAATAGAAATTGTAGTAAGACACATTTACATTTGCTTTAACCCTTTGTTGCTTTTTTTTGAGTCTGTACTGTCAGCCAGATGGTAACATTACTCACGTGATAAAGTTCAGAAATGTGGTAAGTGGTTCGAAAGCATGGTTTCTGAAGTAATGAAATTCTGTGAGCAGCTTAGCTTTCAGTTTGTCATCAATGGTGGAAATGGTGAGGGGACCAGTCTCATTAGCCAAGAAGTTGCCGTAATCTGTAGTCTGCAGATGTAACTTCAGGTCTAGAATTAGAATCAGGGAAGATCACGAAAATAAACCATCATTATATTATTTTCAAATCAAATAACATTTCAAATGTTCATTTCAGGCCATATTAAAGGTCTGATGTAGTGAAAAGTTTTTGTTGTGGATTTAGCATAGACTTAGTGCATACTTCCTGCAAATTCATCTTTTCTAGCAGTAATACTTGGGGACGCCACCTGGAAAGGACAAACAATTTACCCTTTTATCAGATGTTTTACTGGCAATTTAAATTTCCAGTCAGTCACAGCAGACATAATATTCATTATTGCTGTCCCAAGCCCTTTCCCAGACAGGTTTGTTCAATGTTTTGATTTCACTGATTTATTCAGGGCACCATTACTACATCATTATAATCTGTGCCAATTGTTTTGCGTCATGCTCCTATGGACTGTTAGGTATCAATAAGTATTAGCCTGTGACTTTTTTAAAGTGATCAGTTTTAATGTGAGATGTTTAAAACTCATGTAAGTCTTTAATGCTACTGAGCTACCTGAATAAAAGAGAGAAAAAGGTCCTGCCTGTCTCAGAGCTCCAAACGAGCTCTGCAGCAGAGGGCATGGAAGGGCAGAATTTTGCTCTCCTAACATTTCTGTTTAGGCTTTGTCTAATTTATGGTTGCTATTAGCAGATCCTAAGAAGCTGTTCCAGAAACTTGGGTTATCATGACACATTCTGTCTGTGCTCCCCGCACTGGTAACTGAAGAAAAAAATGAGTTGATAAGACAAGGTCAGGACAAGCTTTTGTAATAGCAAAGAATTCCTTTGATAAATTCCTCTGCCAGCCATTTTCCACCATGAGGCAGAGTAAAGATTGCAATCAATTCTTAGTGTTCAAAGCTATTTAGCATTTCCTTTTAAAAAGCCACTGCTCTATTGCAGAATTGCCATATGCCAAATGCCATATTAAAATTATTGTAGATTATAGATTGGGATAACGTTATAAGGGTTTGGCATTTGTGGTGATTATATTTTCAAATAAAATCTAAAGTGATATTTAGGGAAAAGAATAATAACACTTCGATTAGATGAAACATCTGCAAGAGAAGTTAATGAGCAGTTAGCAAGGCGGGGGATTTATTAGTGTGTTCACTAGTCTTCACTAGTGAATTTCACTTCACTTCCACATTCCCCATGTGGACACTTTCTTAGGGTGCAATAATGTTATCTATCCTGAGACTTAAAGCAGAGGGACTAATACACTGAAAATTCAAAATCTTAGGACTCTAAGTCACTTAGATAAATCCTAGAATTTTGTATGCAGATTGGCTGCCACTTGAGCTCATTTCAGTGATAAAATCAACACAGGCTTTTGGATGGGACAGCCTTACCTACCTAATGTCTGGAACTGCTGGGATTTCTTTAGATCTCTCAGTGCTAAATGAATGCAGTCAGTGTAAACTAATTGCTTCTCAAAATTATATGTGTCCTCAGAGTTTAAGACAAAGCCGTTGACAAAAGAGAATCCAGGTTGTTGTGCTTTTAAATGTTAGAGGAACTAGGAAATAGTCACTGTTTCAGTACAGGTTCTTTTCAGAGAGAAGAAAGAGAATTGAAATATGAAAATGGAAAACTACTTAATTCAGGAGAGAAAGATAAGAAAGATGAATCAAATAAAAATGCAAAATTACGCCTAGAAACAAGACTACATGTGTAAATATGTTTCTAAAAACTCACTAATATTTTTATAATCACATTTATATTTCCTTAAAAAGTGATAATTTTTCTTTCTCTTCTCATTGCAAGGAAAGTGGGAAAACTTATCACATAGCGGTATTAGAGTATTTTGCCACATCACATGCAATGGGCTAGAATTCCAGCTTTGCTCTGTCTGTTTTCAAATGAAGTACCAATACCTCCTTAGAGGTAAGGTACCAATACCAAACTCTATAAATGCATTACTGACACAGTAGTTTTCAGTATTAGTATCTAAAGCAGATCAAACCCCAAATACTATCCACCAAAACTGGCCATTCAGAAGTGTATTTAACATTGCTGATGAGACTAATGGAAAACAAAAATGAATAATCAGGAGTAGTCTGTCTCTGGCAAGACTACTACCAACCTCACTCTCACTGACTGAGAACCCATACCAAAATATAATGCATGAAAAATATTAGCCATAAAAAAATAAAATAGCCCTGCCAGGCTCTGAAAATCTATGGAGAAAATATTATGCTAATGAATATTGGATCAATGACCCTGCCTCTTCTATGTCCTGTTTTAAAGAGCTATTTTTCCTAAATACTTTAAAAAATGTTACCATGAATAGTGTAAGAAATGATATTCAACCCTATCTTATGTGCTTGGCCAAAACAATTGAGTAAACAGTAATCAACAACTTCCAAAACCATGTGAGATTGATCAAAAATGTCATGGTCAGAGTTCAGACTAGAGTGCAGTTCAGAGGCTGCTCCAGCAGTATTAAATTATGGTCTCTTATGGCAGTTGGCATAAACAAGATCTTATTTCTGGCAACTTCAACACAGTAAGACACATAGGCTAGTAACATGGCTTGGTGATCCAGCAAGAAAAGATGCCTGAGCATCATAGGGGCTTCAGACATTTCTGTTCAGCAAAACTTTCTACTAGTGGTAGCTGCTCCCTTATCTCCATGGCACTGGAGATTTACACAAGGGTTTGTGCTTTTGGCATGTACACAGAAGCCCTAGGAAAGAAAGTTCTTATACTTTGGCTGTCAATATTATTGTCATCCATTTCCATTATGCATCATATGCATTATGCAATCATATGTAAGAAACTCATGATTTAAAATCATGCAATTTTAAATCCAGTCACATCACAGTTTACTCAATTAAAACGGCAGCATGTCTAAAGGAAATTAAATCTCAAGCAGAGAGAGGCTTGTTTAAGATGATTGTAGCTACGACACAAATCATTGATGAGAAAGAAAAAGTTACTGCAAAAAGTTGAACAAAGTGTTAACCAAGTCCTCCCTAGAGATGAAATGTTCCCTCCACATCAAAGGTGTGCAAAACCCTGGCATCCTGTCTGGTTTCTTTCTTGGGTAGCCACCTCACACGGGTTTTCATCTAGTCCCTGTGTGCTGGAGGCAATGCACGTGGACTGATCTCAGTGCTGCAGCCTTCCTGGGAGCTCCACAGAAATAATAATAATTTAAGCAAGCCCCAGAGGATGTCTAAATTAAGGCCTCTTCTCCTGTGTGGCCCAGAATTGAGAGGACACAGTGGTATCTTATGCTGATTGCATTCTCCTTTTTTCTTTCTCTCTCACTGTCATACTTACCCTGTGATTCGCATACAAATATCAAGTTCTAACCTACAGCTTTCTTGTGGTTCTTTTGTACTGACATTATGGTTTCCCCTCTGGAGATATCAAAACCACTTTGAAATTAAAAGATCTTTTGAATTCTATTTATGAGCTTCTCAGGGTGGTTTTGATTTTGTTTCTGTTTGCTTGTTTTTCCGTATTTATAATATTTTAAACTTAGACCAGTTTCTGTGGTCTGGTTCTATACCACAGATTACACAGTGGAGTAAATTTATTACCTTTCAATATGAATACAAGCATTGAAGATACTATAGGAAAAGTATGAGAGCACTGTAACACAAATGCACTTTCTGAATGCTTTAGTAGGAAACAAGGTATGACATAACACATAGAGCTCCTTTTTTACTTTATAGATGAGGACCTGTTTTTTTGGTGCACTGCATTGTAGCCATGGAAAGTCAGTGTTACATCATATATATAAAAAGAGATGTGGATATTCAGCACCATGTACAAATCCAATACTTCTAATATTTTAGTTATAAATAATACATTTGGTAGTTAAGTGCCAAAGTGGTTGGAAGTTAAGTGGCTGAAACCTGATATTTGGCTAAAAGAAGTAGAAAAATACACAATGGAGGCAGAGATATTCTGTAGCTTAACAGATAAAAAAGGGAAATTACAGTGAGTAGTAGAGATATGCTGAGATGGATTGATAAAAGCAGTAGTTCCTGCTGCTGAGAAGGATTTGTATGGTAAACTAAGATGAAGATTATAGCAAAGAAGGCTACAAAATCAAGAAATGTCATTCTTTATGTTGCAAATCTTATTTAGAATATGACCTTATCACCCTATTGAAATCTGTTCATAAAGTACTGAACATCCCCTTAATAACCTTGAAAGTTTGTATATCTCAACAAAGTTTGATAACCACTTCTTTGTTGTAAATATCTTTCTTGTAAAATGACTTTCTATTTTCTTTTAGAAATGATGAACAAAAATCTTTCTTTTTTTTTAACTTTTGGAGTCATTCATTGGTGACATTATTTCCTGAGTTCTTCTGAATAGAGAAATTGTGTGAAGGTAACAGTTTAATAATTTTGTTATTAATAATTTTGTCATTCTGTCCTTCATATCTCTCATAGATATTTTAAGCTCTATTAGTACCTTGAGAAGCATATAAATTCATTAAGTATGGTTTTTGACTTAAAGAATTAAATATAAAGCAAGAATGCATAAAGCAAGTTCCATAATTTGTAATCACCAGTACAAATAAACTACTTTCATCTTCTGTCAAGCTGACTTAAGGAACAGATTTCAGAGTCAGTTGTCAAGAGTAAATGTCTACGTGTCTAAACTGCTGTTACACCAAATGGAGAGCAGATACAGCTCTCCAGCTCATCAGCTTAAGTAGGAACGT
The DNA here is from genome assembly GCA_032353885.1 of Nothura maculosa. Lineage (NCBI taxonomy): Eukaryota > Metazoa > Chordata > Aves > Tinamiformes > Tinamidae > Nothura > Nothura maculosa. The sequence continues at coordinate 647,020 of JAUBOD010000048.1, read as the reverse complement.
ACATTTGATCAGCTAAATAGCTCTTTAGATCCCACTAACTGTGGTGTCTGCCTCTTCTTTAACTGTGAGAGGAATTTTATCCACCTCACAAGTATCTACCCACATATATCTATTTAAATGTAGTTATTTTACTCTATAATATTAATGGCATACAGTCTTCCCACACTTTATTAACAGTTTAGAAAACTTCTAAACTATGTGCATGTCTTCAGGCCTTGCACAATTCTATCACTGCATATACAAAGCAATGGATGTTCACAACAGAGTCAAGTCTAGTATTTCTCCTTGCTACATTTTCAAATGAATGCACATATACTACATATTTGAGAAATTATTTCCATATACAACTGTAGATTTTATTTGGATTCAGGAAAAGAAAAGCTTTATGTTTCCATAGAAAGGCTTTTTTTTTTCTATTGCATTTCTTCCTGCCAAGTGTATAAAGGTGTGTCATATGATTCTCTGTAAAGTCTGTCTTCATCAGGCTGTGACCGGTCTTGGCCAAAGAAAGCTGTTTTGGAAACAACTGTGTGTTCCCTTTGTGACTGTGACAAGGTCACCTTCAAAAAGCTTTTCTAAAATGAACAATAGTTCATTTTATCTTTGTGAAGTCTAGTTTTCTCTTCTTGCTAAGCAGAATATCCTCCACTGCTCTAAAACCTATGAAGTAATAAAATTATAAAATTATGTGCTTTATATATATTTGGAGTTGAATGGTAATCTTTCAAAAAGATGTGTGAAATATTTTACACAGCTGAACTGCTATGGAACTTGTATATTTGCACAAGTCCACAGAATGGTTAAAATACATGAGAAGGTTACCAATCTCAGAGGAATTCTGGGGGTGAGATTTCCAAAGTTTATTGGCAAAATAGAAAACTCCTTGATACAGGCTTCATTGGAAATCATAGTCTGTATCATCCTAGAGTAATTTCTATGGAAACCTAATAACTTAATTTTGAGAACTTTTTTTTTAAAAAAATCAGCTTTTAAAAAATCAGATTTTGAGATAAAGCTGTCAATATTTTAATCCTTTGCCTTTCATTATTCAAAGGCCTAAGCAATAGCATTTCATCCGAAGTAAGATAATCCAAGGTACTTACCTTCCAGTGTCTCACATTGTGCTAAATTGACATAGTCTGCACTTGTCAAGATCCCAGCTTTGAAACCTCGGACCAGACCCTCCAAGTAGCCATGGTCCACGTTGAAGTAAAACTCTGAGTATCCCGGCATGAAGGAAGAGATGTAATCTCTCTGTTGAATACTTGATTTTATTGAATATTTGCCACCAAGTCTTACTCTTCTTTTTGGAAGGAGTGACAAATAGTCACTGATTCCTAGCCAGCTTACAGCTGTGTTTTACTAACTAGTTTCTTCCTGTTTCTTGCTCCTCGTATAGTTCCAATACTGCTGATGCTTACACAACACCACTTAGTCAGCCAGAAAACAAATCCGACTCCCTCCTGTCAGAGCCAGAAAATGAATCTATTATTGCTGAAAGAGAAGCCAGAAAAGGCAGTATAAGATTTAACTATTGCTTATGGGAATGCTATGAATTTGATTGAAACAAAAAAAAGCATAATAAAAAATATGATGGCCTGTGATCATTATATATGAACACATATTCAGAAAATATATGTACACTAAAACGGTGGCATGTGGTAGAACATGGTCTATGCAAGGAATTTAGTTTTGGATTGTCTATCTTTTTGCATTTTTGATTGCTAAAAATTGTTCTGTAAATATTTCTATAAATTAACGAATATGTTTACAAATAGTAAGAATTTTCTACATATTAGAGGAAATACTAGATAATGGGCATAAATCCCAGCCAAATAAAAGATCTTTGAAGTATTTAAACTTTTAAAACTTTTAAACTGAGTAACCAAAATTATCTCAAAACTAGTTTGTCCAAGATCAAATCAAAACACTCTGGTTATAATCTCTAAAACATGTAAGTTCCTCATAGTTCTCCTCTTACAAAATAAAGATTATAAAATTGGGATCTTATTTTCAATAATACCCACTTAGAATGTGATTTTGATTGAAAATTCTGATTTTGATTGAAAAATAATCTATGAGTGACTTTTATGCTTAACTGACAAGCCTGCTCCCTTTCAGATTCAGATTCTCAAAATCAACTGTTCGAAGTGTTTGTTCTTCTGTAACCAATACAAGAAGCTCCTTTCCTTTCTAAGTTCATTAGCAGATGTAACACATGTCCGGGACACTTGGCTAGAAGGAAAGACTTTACAAAGCCCAGTCTGATATTTGGATATGTAGCTGTGGAGCTCAGGAACAAACAGTAACAAACCATCTGAAGGCTGTGATGCAGTTGGAGGGCCACTAGCATCTCAACCCCTGTGCTCAGCGCTCAGTGCTTGAGCACTTGGTGCATTGTGTTAGCTGCAGATACACTGCTTGACTCTCCCCTTGACCCTTTGCATTCACATAGAGCCGTGAGGAGGGCTGCAATTTGGTGGCCATGTGGTCACCTCATGCAGATGTGACCCATGTCCAGAATGCCTCACCTCTAGACACAGCAAGACTCTGCAGACTACACGCTAGAGACCAGATTACAAGAGCTCTGGTGCCTTGGGGTTGCCTTCCAGGGGCTACCCTCTCCATCCTCCAGGAAGAAGGTGACTAGCTGGCTGCAGGGTTTTTGGCTGAGGACTCCAGTGGTCCAGAAGAGGCTGGGAACAACCAGATCAGCAAGGCTGAGCAAACTCTTACTCACACTATTCCCTGGAGGTCAAATTTAAAATTATTCTATAGCAGATGGTGTTGAGACTACATCTATAACCAACTGCAGGAGATGTGACAGCATCTAGACATTTAAAAAATCATATTCTCACTTATGTGAACTGTAATTTTGTGAGAGTCCAAATGGTGGCTAAACTGTTGGAGGCTGCTTCTTGAACACTGGATTTCTAGAATTCTAAGTAAGTCAGGTTTTAGCACTGCAGAGTTACCTCAGCTAAAGAAGGATGAGACAGATCACATTCAGTCATAAAGCCATTAATCCATAGAAATAAAACAATTTATTTTTGTCTCTCAAGTCTGCACATTCACAGTTCTGAGAAACTCTTGTTTACAAAGTAAAGAAACAGATAAAGAAATTTACTGATAAAGTTTTAAAATACAGGGGCATTTTTTTCAGGATATAATATGACTGATTGTGGCAATATATCCTGAAAAGAAAGATATGTATGTCAGGATATCCTACTGATAACTAAAGATATCCATGTTTTAAATTAAATATGTTTCTTTTAGTGTGCTGTAATTGTTCTGACTTGTTTGGCTCAACAGCCTCTGGTATTATTTTTTCCAAAGAAAATACATGAGGAAGAAGGATTACTTTGGGGACTTATTTTTGTGTACTCTAAGAGCAGTACTTGCTTTTAACACGCACATCCCTAAAGTGTGTGTTACACAAACAAGTAATATCTCCCAGCAGCTGCACTCAGGCCTTCCCCAGCTGCAATCGTGTTATAGCAGAATAGGGAACACATCCAGCTGGTGGCCATCCAAGGTTATTTTGCTTCCAAACCTTCAGAAGGCAGAGCCAGTGCATAAATGGCTTTGCAATTCAGCCTAAATTTAGTAAGGTTCAGGTCATGTGAATAATGGCAGGTGTAAATAGAGACCATGGATCCTCCAGAGAAGAGATTTTTACTGCTGGACCCTAGATATTGTTGGGGGATCATCAGTGAAACATTAACAGTGAAGGAAGGAGTTTCAGGAAGTCCCTCTTTTTAAAATGATTTCATGAAATAATGAAAACTGGGTTAAACTCTATATGATTTTTATCTGCTGAGGGCCTCATGTTCTGGACAGACAAGCTTAGTTCAACAAAAGCAGGAAGTACTGAGTTCTCTGATTTCCTTTTAAAAGGAATATTTATGAAAGGGAACAGCTTCAGCAGTGATTTGCAATAGAAGAATATAAAATTTTAGCTAATGGACTCTGCACAAATTCTTCAATAGAAATAAATCAACTGCAGTATGTACTGTAATTTCTTATAATTAATGACTAATAGCATATGATTTCTTTAACAATTTGTGGTTGATGGCTTTATAAAACAATTGTTGGCAGATAGCTCTTTATATTAATGAACTTTCCATGTTTTTATAAAGCTGTGAATCCTCATGTAATTGTACTTTCACATATTAACTGTGTGGAGAGCAAAGGTTGAGGTATTTTTTAAAGAATATTTAGCAACAGCTAAACAAATACTGATAGCATGCTCACGAGGAGAAGTTAATTCAGGTTCAGCAGGATTGGCAACAGAAAGTTGTTAAGCTTGACAAGCAGAATTTAGCTCTTGACACTCCGTTTCTGAGAATCCATGAAAATAAACATACGGTATTTTACCACAAGAGGTCATTGTAACACTGCTGCAAGTCACCTTGCTTCAGTTTATTCACCTCCACCAAAAGAAAGAAACCTGGAAAGAAGTATATTTCTTCTTTTGTTTTTCACTAATGCAAAGTTAATAATAATAAAAAAGTGTTCTATCTATTTTGAAGTGCAAAACAAAATACTGTACATGGACTTTTTACTGTAGCCACATTTTTTTTCTCCTGAGTTCCCTTATTTTGTGTTCTGGGGAATTATTTTAGCTCCTAGCCACGAGGTTTATACTAAGGAGCAAATGACAAAGACTCAGCAGAGCAGTGAGTAAGTGGTGCTTTCTCAGTGGAATTGTGACCTTAAATCACATGAATTTGCAAGTGCATTCTTTCTTTCATTAAAAGTAATAATTGAAGATGTTATTTTATTTATGATAAAATCTCACTTACAAGTTTATTTATAAAAGCTTTAGAAAAGCAGACTTCTGCTTATACACTGGATTTGCTTATCCAGAAACAAAATTTATTGAAGCCTTGATTGTGCAATCATTTGCACATCTAATTAATGTTGTGTGTGCCAGCTTCACTGTTATCTGTACGTACTTCTGTTTTATAGTGTGGACTAAACACATTTCCTTGTCAGTGTGTACTTTGTGCTCTAGCTAGCAAGAAATGCACTAGCATGGGGAGCAGGATCTCAGCTACAGCAAACAAAACTCACACCGTTCCCTGTTCCCAAGATCTGCTGACTTGCAATCGGTTACGAAGTACATATAGTTGTATCTGCGAATGCTTGAAATGTATGAAAATTGACTACAATTATAGTCTGTACCTATAGAGACATAAGCCAGCTGCCAGGTTTCCTAGTTATTTTTAAGCAGGCTAAATGTGCATTTCCACACAGAGCTTATTGAGAGCTCAGCCCTTCTGCACAACATATAGGATTCTTCTTGCACTACAAAAATGCCGATGGACCCAGTGCTAAAAATAACAGCCAATTTGTACCGTCTTTGCTGAGATATGTCATCAGTTAAGTCCCCAAGGTTCCTATTGCTCAACTAGCTTTTGATTAAATTTGCATAAAATGCATCTTTTCTTCCTAGCCCTTGTTAGAAATGTTACTTTAATACTGGGTTCCTGAAGATAATTCACTCACTGACGATATAAAATATCAAACAGCTCCCTTTTTGCCTTCCATGCCTTCAAAAGATAATCCAGCAGCTTTGTGAGTCAGCAGGCCTTTTGCTTTCTGGTCTTTATCCAAGAAATTACAGGCCAGCACAATAAGGAGGATTTCATCGGGAGCTAAAGGAGTTGGCCTGTGGAGAAAAGCCAGGGAAAAATCATTGCCAAGATGTGTAACTCCCCAAAAGGGTGATTTGAGAGAATTAGCAGAGTTCTGGGATGCTTTCACAAGTAAAGCTGGAATTTTACAAAACTTATATGCTTGCAAAATTGGCTGCTTCAGGGTGCGATAATTTGTAATTTGGGGCCAACTTCCATGTGAACTCAGCAGCCTCCTGTGAAGAGCTGAAGTTCTGGCTAATTCTGACATGAGGTGCAAGAAGTCATATCCTATCTTTAAGGTCCTATGCCCTTTTCTGCACAGTGTCTTTTTTATTTTTTTATATTGATCTTAATTTTTAGTCCTTCTTTTGATAAGTTTCTATGTACATGAGCAGCATTTTCTCTTCTTTCTGGAACAGTTCTTCAATGTGACAGTATTGACAGCCAACAGGTAGGGTATTCAGATTCTTTCAGGCCCAAACCTTGATATATCCCAGAAACAAAATAAAGATGATAAAACATTAAAATAAAGTGCACATACAGCACCATATGAAATGCAAATGGTGCAGTACTACCTCCCAGCTTCAGCTGTGTGCTGTGCCATCCCCTGCACACTCTGAAGCTTGAACTGGGATGGTTCACTATTCCTCAGCTCCGTAACTGTTTCTATCACAGGTACATTTTTTTTTGTAGCTTCTTTTGCTCAAAGACCAACTGACCATTAATATCTTTTTGACTAGCAACTTCAAAAGTCATTTGGAAGTGGTGCATGAATGAAAAACACAGCTTCCTATTAATAGAACATTAAGCCAAATGTAGATTAGTGAAGGATCCTCATTTCTTCCCACATAAGCATAGCAACCAACGTGACCGTGAGTGTAGCAGCATTACCCCATGTATCACATCAGAAGTTTGCTATCTTTTTTTTTGTCACAAATAATTGCAAACCTCATTAGGAGACAGAATGAAATTGGAAAAAAAAGGCTCTGCTGTACTTTGATGTGGTAGTTCCTTAAACTGTAGAGCTGAAAAATGTTAGCTTTAAATGCATTTATATGTTATATATATAAAGAAAACTTGTTCTCACATAAGCTAGTATTGCCAAAACACAAGTTTAGAAATAAACATATAGATAATTACTTTTAGTAACAATATATCTCGACTTAAACATAGATAGAAAATATTTAACCAAATGGAGAATTCTTGCTATTATTAGGATTTGTTGTGTTTTGTTGCTTTTTTTCCTGTCGTAACCATCTATCCATTCTTATTTTTTTCCAAAGGATTCCAGAAAACAGTGTAAAATCTCAAACTGTATCAGATTATGTTCTGATTATGACTTGAGAGAAAAGCAGCAATTATACATGTTAAATATTCAGACACAGAATGAAAGAGAAGAAATTATCTTACTTTTTTCTACTTTTGTATGATTCTGTTAATTTAAAATTGGTTTCTAATCTACTGGATGAGTAATATGCTGCTTGTTACAAATAAATGATTTGCTTATTAAATGTAATTACATTTAAAACATTTTTTTAAATGATAACCAGCACCTATATTTCCTATTCCAGATACTGAAAAGAGACCTTCTATTATTTCTTGACTCATGAACCTTAGATTGTTTCTTCAAGATTTGCACAGGTTCTTACAGCATTTTATGCTAATTTTACACTCTACAATCATCATGCACATATGTATAGAGCATTACATGAACATAAGAACACATACAAAACCAGGATAAATCTCTGTGACCTAAAAAGTATTGTAATTTAACAAGACATCAAAAAATTACTTTCATTAATGGTAGATACATATTATTCAGTATTATTTAACACACAAAAAATAAGACAAACATATGCAAAAAAATCCTAGAGCTATTGCTTCCACTTCCTGAGCTGGAAATGGAATGCTCTAAGAAGAAAAACAAATGCCTTTCTGGAAGGTGCAGTATTCCGGGATATTTAGCTCTGTCGACCTTTTCAATGTGTAATAAATAAAGGTAGTGTGAATGCATTGGATGCCACTGCAAAAATACAATTCTATTTTAAATTGAGGATGAATAGTTTAGGCTTTTTTCTCCCTCTTTTTTCTGACTACATGGGTCTGTTAGATGCAGCAAGTGTTTTATTGGGCCTGATGTGCTAGGAACTGTTCACTAGATGGAGCTCCAGGATGCTTCATAAATATTAGCGGTTCAATGAGCTAGTGTGCCAGCAAATTAAATATGCAAAGGACACTCTGACCTAAATCAATATGCATTGTAAAAGCAGTATTAAATATATGTTTTTTTCCATTTTTAATAACTTCAATTTCTGGTAAGCAATTTGTCATCCCTTCTGCTGACATCTCTTAAGAATTATTCAAATGTAAGTTCATAAAATTGTACTTATTTTCTTTATTCTTACCCTCAATGGGAAATAACTGATGAAAACACAACACAGAAAGCAATCCAGGAAAAAAAGAAGGTAGTTATATGATTTTGTTTAACATTTGTACTATGAGAGAAAAATAATATGACTCATTTATTGCATAGTTACTTGTCTAGTTACAAGTCTCTAAAATGTCATTTCAAGTAGATGCAAATTTAGGCAATTAAGTCTTTACATTCTCTGCAAAAGTCTGTTTTGAAAAAGTGGAATATTTCAAAAGAAAGTGGCATTTAAATTAAAAAATCTTTGAATCTCTCTTTTCAAAACTTTTAATTCAAGATGCATTGGCTGTCAGGTTTGGTATTCCTCAAAATATAGCTTTTACCAAATGGAGACCTTTATCTTGTTACCTTTAACTGGGACGATTCTTCATCAAAATATTAAAGATTTTTTTTCCCCCTGCAGGATAATATTTTCATTAGGAAGATGACAGTACTGTATTACAAGAAAACGTCTAAGTAATGTTTTTACACTTTATAATCAGTGCTCAGTGATCCTTTTGTTGTATTTTGCATTTTAATTCATATATTTCAATATATTCCTGTTATGTCATCTCAGATCTTTAGCTTCAGGCCTAGAAAATAGCAGCTGAAAGTGCATTTTGCTGATAATTTACAAAATGCCTGGTATTTTTCACTCTCACATTTGTTCAATGTCTGAAACTTTCTGAGGCAGTAATTGGTCACACTAATGGAAACCTAATAAAAAGCCACATCAATAAATATCAAATATTGAGTTGCATTGGGAAAAAATAATTTTCTATGCCTTTGTTTTCTTCATTTCTCTGTATGTAACAGAAGTAAAAGTTTGTTCTTATATATAAATAAAATAAAACATAAATAAGCAGTAGGACAGGTAAAGGCTGCTATAGAGCAAAAATAATCCTAAATTAAATAAGAAAGCACACAGAA
>JAUBOD010000048.1:610370-637938 GCA_032353885.1 Nothura maculosa | reverse complement strand
GCAATACCCAGGCAATTCCTGCTTACAGGAATAAAAATAGATTCACTAAACTTGGACCTGACATCTTACAACAAAATATGATGCTTTTGTGCAAGAAGGCACAGTATACAAGCAAAGAATTTGTTTAAAAGTAACACTACAAAATGCCTGTGTAACTCCTTGAACTCCACCTGTTCTATATATTATCTTGATCAAATTCCATTTGCAGTTCCTTGCAGTTTGGTATTGTAAACAAAAGGTAAAAATACAGTGAAGGTTTAAGCTGGTACTGTAAATACAATCTTTTCACTCCTATTGGTGCATATGTGAACAAATGATTAGATATAAAGAGAACTCCAATTATAGAGAAGACAATTTACTAGAAAGAGTTACGTAGTCCGTACCACAGTGAAAATTGCTTACTTTATACTTGTTTATGTCTTCCTTCACTGCAGTTTCAGGTAAATCTGATGATGTTAAAGGAGTCCCATTGAGTGTATATATACAGAAGTATGAAAGAAGTGTAAAGAAAAAGTGTTACTGTTCAGTCGTAAATTCAAAAATAAATGCCTTTAAAATATGGATTTTTTTTTCAGCTTAGTTTGGTAAGTTATTTATAGTTATGAACATTCTTGAGTTTTATCTGGATAATAAAATTTGACTATGACCCAGGAATTCTCATGTGGCATTCGCAACATGGTGTTTCTTAACAACTTTGAATATTCGCAGCTATAAAACTAGACATGATTCCAGAAATTATCATGATTAGTTTTCAAAATAGTATAATTTTTGCTTTATTTTTTTCAAATCTTCATGTTTTCTTCTTTCTTGCAAAGCCCATAAATATTAAATATATGTTGCTTCTTTTCTGTTCAATTCATATTCTCTGGCAGGTTTCTGTTTGCTGATTTTCGTTCTATTTCATGATTCTCTGCATTAATGCATGAAAGCATTCTGCAGCACTGTTTTCTCTTCTTGCAGTGATAATATGACATCTGAGCAAATCTGTAATTGTCCTGCCTCTAAAGGGTGATAGAAGGAAATTTGTTCCACTTGTCTGGCTACCATGGCATCTGCTCAGAGCAGCCAAAGACATGATGCCTGTTCGTTTTTAACAGCGTCTCCACTGACATACCAATGCAGATTGGCTTCTCTGTCACTTTCTTCTCTTCTTAGCTCAAAGCCAGTTTGAAATGTCCAGCATCAACTGTAACTCAAAGCACAAGTTGACAGAATATCCCAAACTATAAAATTATTTCTTGATGCTTGGTCTTAACATTTGGATAGAAGTTTTTGCAAGACTGAGAGTTTAGATTAATTTTGTCTGGAGGAAGACTCTAAAAGCTATGCATTTCTAAGCTTTTATGTGTGATAGTTGTCAAGGAAAGAACAATTTAAATTGTTCAAGCAAGCCTTGTATTAATTAGAATAAGAACATATCTTTTTCATGGAGACAGTTTTAGCTTAAATATATAATTTGAACAAGTTATTTCATAATTTCATAATTTTCCTCTGAAATTAAAGCAAATAGCTTACCTATATTTAGATGAAGGGTGCAAATAAACAGTTTAAATTAATCCCTTTGAAGTCCATATGACTTTTCACTATATGTTAGCAATTATTTGAAACTGCTAATTTACTCATTAAAAAGACTGAATTTGAGCATAACGTGTAGAACACACTTGTTCTTTATTAGACGATAGAGATTTGAGCTTTGAATGTAAATCTGAGGATTTTAAATTATAAATTAAAATGTGCTTTAGCAATTATTTTGAAAGAAACACAGGCCTTTTTTAACTTATCTAAGTTCTTTAGAAGCAAAAAAACACAGATTACATAAATGCTTAATTCAGAATGAGAGAAACCTGAGGAAGGACAGAAACAAAATTGGGGAGAGCATAGGCTGGAAAATCTATTAAATAATCTACAAATTTAGTATATCTAACCCAACTTTTCCAAAAATGGCCGCTGATCTTCCATTTCATAAACCTAGTTTATCTCTAGGTACTGAGAAAAGAAGCTAAGTGCTTCTGGAAGTTTGGTGCATGCAGGACAGTTCCAAGGTAAAAAGAGGAGAAATGTACCTGACTTCTATAGAGAGATACAGACAGATATTGCGGGACTTCCTGGCCTGCTTCAGGAGGAGTGTTGCCAGCAGGTCAAGGGAGGTGATCCTGTGCCTCTACTCAGCTCTAGTGAGGCCGCACTTGGAGTATTGGGGGCAGTTCTGGGCTCCCCAGTGTTAGGGGGACGTGGAGCTTCTAGAGAAAGCCCAGTGGAGGGCAACAAGGATGATTAAGGGAATGGAACATCTCTCCTAGGAGGAGAGACTGAGTTGGTTCTGTTTTTTTGGAGAAGAGAAGGCTGAGAGAAGATCTGATTAATATGTATAACTACATGAAGGGAGAATGCAGGGAGGAAGGGGCCAAGCTCTTCTCAGTTCTGACCAGTGACAGGACAGGACTCTCTTTGTCTAGCACAGCTACTAATGCATCTAATACCACATCAATGTTGTCCCTGTCTGTCCGAGGTGATGTTGTTGCTATTGGTCATCTGTAGCTCTATTGTAGCTCATATGTGAACATATCCTGGATGCAAACAGACACAGCTTCACTTTAGCCCTTTTTTTATCTTGGAGTGATTTTAGTTTCTAATTTTCCTAATAATTCTGTTTGTCCATAGAACTTTTGTAAAGTACTACAAATTAGACAGATATATTTCTTTTAAAATAATAGTTTTAAGATTATAGTATGCATTCTTAATTTTCTCAAGACGTTGGAAAATATTAATTCTCCAAAAATCATCCTTTTAGCCAGTTATAGCAATCACCAGATAAATTAATGATATTTTCATTACAGAGATAGAATTATAGAATCATTATGGTTGGAAAAGAATCATCAAGTCCAACTGTAAACCCATCACGGCCATGCCAGCTAAACCATGTCTTTAAGTGCCTCATATACACGTTTCTTGAACACTATCAGAAATAGTGACTCCACCTTTTCCCCGGGCAACTTCTTAAAATGCTTGACTAGTCTTTCCCTAAAGAAATTCTTCCTAATGTCTAACTTGAACCTTCCTGGCACAGCTTGAGGCAATTTCCTCTTGTCTTAGTGGTAGTTATTTTGGAGAAGAGATCAACCCTTACCTTACTACAATTTCCTTTCAGATAGTTGCAGAGTGATAAGGTCTCATCTGAGTCTCCTCCAGACTAAATAGCTTCAGCTGCTCCTTGTAAGGTCTGTGCTCCAGCCCCTTGACCAGCTTTGTTGCCTTTCTTTAGACATACTCCAGCTCCTCCATGTCTTTTTTTTGTTGTGAGAACCCCAAAACTGAACACAATGTTCCAGGTGTGGCCTCACCAGTGCCAAGTAGAGGGGACAATGACTTTCCTACTCCTGATATAAGCCAGGACTTCCCTGTTTCTGATATAAGCCAGGATGCTTTTGTCTGCCTTAGCCACCTGGGCCCACTGCTGTTTCATGTTCAGTTGGTTGTTGACCAACAGACCCTTTTCTGCCACACAGCTATTCAGCCACTCTGCCCAAGCCTGTAGTGTTGCATGTCCAGTTCATGTAGAGACAAGTAAAATAGCTTAGTTACAAGAAAGTTTCAGTAAAGCAAATTAGCATAGGCTTCAGCTGCAGCAAAATCCCATGACATCAAAGCTACACTTTGCTTCAATACTTGAGCCAAGTGATTGCTGCTATTGCTGTGTTGTAGACACACTCCAAAGTCAGGGTCTAAAGAAGAGAGAGGCCAATAGCAACTCAGTTCAGAGCTGAGTTGCTCTCAACTCAACTCTGAGCTCTGAGTCAGCTCATGGCCTGCACTGGCTTGCAGCGTTTTTAAAGAACTTGAACATTAGAGATTTCGGTTAACATGTTTAGTTACTATCAGAGGTGAGAAGTCTGTGGAAATCTGCATGGGCATTTTTGTGATACTTGCTGTGTGGTAATTTTTTTCAATGAACTGATTATTTCATCATTAACACTACATTTTATCTACGTAAAGTGCCTTTCAATGGGAGGCTTAAATCTTCTGTATAACTATGAAATATGGATTGTTTTCTAGGGTATCTATTTATTTTTGTTGTTTAGACAACTACTCTAAAACATAAATCTTCATTTTTTTTTATTTTTAAAGGCAATGAAACCTCTATTAGGCTACCTAAAGCCTAAAGTAAAATAGAAAATAGCTGTTATTAGAATGGATAGCTATTTCATCTATAAAATCTAAATTTAGCCTAAATTCATACACCTTACTTCAGATTAAAAGTCACAATCAGTCTTAAGTGTTCCCTGTGGGCAAGCTAAAATACCTTCATCAGATTCTGGCACTGTCAGAGAATTAGATCCTTACCACAGATCTGTTTCAGTTGCCATATTCCTTGAGAAATAGAATGTTCTCTAACAAGTCCTTTTTGTTTCCAGAATTTCAATAGGGGTTCAATAGTTCATTTGGGACCAGAGAGCAGAGGGTGATAGGAACCCTGAAGCAACCAGTAATTGGCCTTAGATATGGGGAAAAACAAGGAGGTTGGCCTGGGGCTGTGTGATTAGCTTTGTTATTGACAGCTGAGGCTGACCCTTTAATTTAAAAAGCAATAAATAGTTAAACAATAACCCCTTGCTGGTGAGGGGATAAGGAAATGTCATGAAACAGATGTTGAGGCATCACTCACAAGGTAAAAGCTAAAAGTTGAGGTGAAGTTATAGGGCCAAGTCAGCCAGGACCCCACATGTCGTGCGGGCAGTGTGTGGTCCTGTTCCCCTGGGCCCACAGCACAGGTCTCCACTGCTCCAGCGGTGACCGCTTCTGATGCTGGAGGGTGTAGTGTGTCTGGTAGAAAATTCTGGAAACACGACTCATTCCTCACCTTGTACACACCATCCTAAATTTAAGATTAAATCTGACACATTAACGTGGAACTCTTTCTGTGGCTATTCCTCCAGTTCCACCATAACACCATCCTTGGAGAATTTTAAAATTTTAAAATAACCAGACCGAGCAGTGTGATCTAGTGTCAGAATCATCTGTGTTCTGAGAAGGGCTTTGGAGTAGATAATCTCCACATGTTTATTTCAATCTACAGAATTTAGTGATGCTATGTCTACAACTTACATGTAAAAGTGAAGAAGCATGTGTTTTGCTTGAGAGGCAAATTAATTTTGTTAGTGTAACAACAACTTAAGATTTGCAAATACCAATATCTTAAGATATACAGTTATTACATGTTTAAAAACAGAAAGAAAATAATAGTTTCTGTATGTATTGAAATATTTATTGAGGAAGATAATACTAAATTTCATGTAATTTACATAAAAAAACTTTCAACTTTCAACTATTTTTTTGTATATTTGAATCCTAAGGTAGAATAAAAACAGGAATCATAAAATAAATGTCAGTAAATGGTCAATTGACCAAGCTCCTCCCCCAGGCTTGTGTGTAAGTAGCCAGTACTATTTAAGGAAAGTGTTAGAGATCTGATTTTCAAGAGTGTTTTTTGTGGGTTTTTTTTTGCATTTTCTCACAGTGCCTCTGTCTTAAAAAAAGAAATAATTCAAAAGTTCAAAAGTTTTATCACTTTACTTGGATTTTACTGTGTCACAAACTCTGAGTTTCCTGCACAATGGGCTCTTCCACAAAACAGTGGATGGAAGTACAGGTGCGCACTCTGTGCAGCACAGGAAGGGTGGATCATCCAGCATGGGCACATCCAGCATGTTTCAGACAACTTGCAATCAGCTTCCTGAAGTGTGTATCTGACCAGGTGCTTATGTACAAATGACACATGCCCAGAGACCAGGAAAATCTGAGCATGGAATGGGGAATCAATGCAGGTCTAAAAATGTCTCTTAATCTTGGTTTTCTGGTAAATTTGTATGTAACCTTGTCAGAGTAACTGGTCCAGTCTAGAACCTCTGCATATCTCTAGCAAATTAGCTACTTACTTTTTCTGCTCAAACAAAATTTTCTGGTGGAAAAAAAAAGCTTATGGGACACTCCACTTAGAGGGATATAGAGGGAATACCTTTAGTGCAACCGTGATCAAGGACCTGTTTTAAAGGAAAATTCAAAGTGATTTATTACTAATAAGTCTTGATTGAAAATAAATTTATAAAGGCCTGATAAAGCATCTTAACTCCTAAGAGAAAAACAAACATCTCATACTAAAAAAACATAATTGCACTGTAGATTGCATAGATATTTTAAATTCATCTTTAAATGAGGAAAGATAGTACCCATGCATTTTAAAAGGAAATGCTAAGTTGGAGTTTCTATGCAATTTCTTAGTTTATAAAGTTAATCTTGTGTTTGAGTTACCTATCACTTAATGTATCATTCTTTCACACTCCCATTTTTTAAGATAAAGTTTTTTAAGATACTCTGACATTTGATTAAAATGGTAACTTCCTATACTACCAACCCTACATTTTAGGTTAAAACATAATTATATTTTATAAAAAAAAATCCATGGGGTGATTGCATCTTTCAAAATTTTTAATACAGAAGTACTTTCCACTAGCTTCCAACAAAATGAATATCAGTAATTGGATCTGGAATCCAAAGGGGAAGTGAGTGGTCAGAAAAGAAGAATTACCTCAAACTCTATGCATATTAATATTTAACAAAGTAAAACCTCACGTACCTCAGTGGAACTTTCAGTCTGTTCTTAATAGTCACTATTGTTCACTCAGCTGCTTTATTGCAAAATTATCAACTTCTAGCTCTAATTATGCCCAAGTACTGACAATGTTGCTGTCTGTCAGATAAAAGTGTCTTGTTATTAGAAGATCTATCCACCGTGAATTATTAGATTTTATGCTCCTAAAATCAAGTTAAATTACATTGTTCATAAGAAAATGACTGCAGACAGAGAGTTATTATTTGAACAAGCCCCTGTGAATGAAAGTTCAATAGCCAGACTCTCATTTGTCTGCCTAAAGATTCTGTTACATATTAGGTTCACTTCATTCTGGGAAGTTTGATGTTAATAAAGAGAGACAGCTTTAGCTGGAGTTCATTTAGTGTAAAGAGGTCTCGTTGGTGTGTCCCTAAAATGTTTAGAACCTGAGAGAGAAAAGGTTAATTCCAGCAAATCTGGTCTTCCTTTTGTTATATAAAGACTTTACAAATTTTTAAGGGAAGTGGCTTATGCCCAACCGATGTTCAGCTGCTCTTCGGGCTGCCAGTGGGTTCTCCACCAGCAGATACAGGGTTCTGGTTCCTGCTTGTGGCTTCTCTGCCATGGCTGGGTCTGCGAAGGAGAGAGCAGAACTCAACTTTACAGAAACTTGGGGAAGCAAGGGAAAAGCTTTCCAAAAAAGTCAGCTTTATGTGTAGAAATTCTCTGCTCGTGGAAAACATATTTCAGAACATGAATGGTACTGGGGAAATAATTTTGAGCCTAGAGCTGGGCAGACACCAGTTTCACAAGACACACAGTAGCTTATTGGGGAATAAGGCCTTTATAAATTAACATATTATATATGTAATATAATGAACCATGTAAAGCAATGATGGAGTAATGGAAAGAGGTACATGCAGTTACAGTTATTATAGTTATTATAGTTATATATTATAATTATAGTTACAGATGAAAAGTGAAAACTACAGACTAGTTCCCAGATCAGTAGTGGGTGTTTGTGTTTGAATGCCATTTGGCTTTTAGGGAAGCAGGGAGAAGGAACAAAAAGTAGCAAGTGCTCCTCAAATGCTTAAACACTTGTAAATGTGATTTATTAGAGAGAGTTAAGAAATGGAAAAGTTATGGAATATTTTTCATGTCTCATATAAAAATTAAAATTTTAAAAGCTTGAGTGAAATTTTTATGGTATTATGCGGCAGCATATATTTGGGCAGGAATAGTTTCTCTGATACCAATAAGCTTTGACTACATTGAACACACTCATGTAACACACTAGGTAAATATCTTGGAAAAATGTTACAACTAACTGTAAGCATTGAGCATCTTCAAACAGCAGGCTTAAAAATAATAAATAAATGAATAAATGAGATGCATAGTTTGACCTACTAGATTGTTGCAAAAAGGCAAATAGCTGCCTGAACTAGCACAAAATAGTAATAAAATAGTGCTATTTAGGATAGGTTGCTGCTGAAAGTCATCAAAGTGGTTGGTGTTCCTGAAAATTTGCTATCAGTTCAACTTTGCCTTTGGAGTAATGAGTGACACTGGAGTGTTTTTTTACAAACAGGAGTTCAGAATATACTACCTGAGAAACACTACATTCCAAGCACAACACTGCCAGCAGTTTTATAATGTATGACATCGTGATGTTGCTATTCCTTTTGTTCTTTAAATTGCATAAGAATTCAAAATTTAAGATAGTCAATGTACAGCTACTTCCAGCAATGTTCTGTTCCCTGCTTCTTTTAGGAGTCACTTTGAACCTGTTGAACTTCAGTGTTAATGAATGTCTTTCTCTTTAAACATTACAGAGACATCATTATTTGGACCTCTTTCAGCCAAAGCTTACAAACCAATCATATATCCTTTAAAAGAGAAAGCATGAACATTGCTTCTTGGTGTAACACAGAGTTCAGAATTGCCATCAAATTTCCTTCGTTCATCCACAGTGACACTCCAAAGCAATCCTAATTGGGAAAGTACGTGACATTCATCACATAGTGATGCAGATGCAGTATCTGGGTCTCTGAAACATGTGACTCCTGTGAACACCGTACGGGTCAGTTGCCTTTTAATTTCTGTTTCACTAATAATCATAAAGAACGCCATAGGGGCTTTTAACAGGCAGTAACAAAACAGCGGCTTTTGTAATACCACTCTCCAATCTAAATGAATATGTCTGATGATTGAATTTAGCCATGTCAAATCTTGGCTTGGTTTCCTGTGTTTTCCCAGCGACATTCCTCCATGGCTCCACTGGCACGGCACATTATGCTATAGAGTTTGTGTGTGAAGGCAGGCAGCTCCTCCATGCCACTTCTCATCTGTCACCACAGTACAAAGAGAGATATATTACTCTATGGAACACACAGAGCTAATTCCACTTAATCAGCTTGTGTGCTCATTAGTGGACATAGCACTATGCAAAATTTAATTAACACAGATGCAAGATCACCTTCATTAACCAGTAATATGAATTGTTTTCTTTATTGCATAAAGCCATTTTACATAAGCTGCATACCCATTCCAGATGTATAGCTCTGTAGATTGTGTTTTTCATTCTGAGGACTTTAATATCAAGGACCTAGTGATGAAAGAACATTTTAATAATTTTTAAAATCATTTTATTGCATGTGGGGCCAAAAGAGGAGATTTTACAGTCCTTTGGGATTATTTTTGTGCATAAATGCATAAAGACAGTGGTTTTAGAGACATGAGGGTATACATGTAAACATTATTTATTCACCTTTTTAATGTGTTAACCTTATTTAGGAATTCTAATAACTAACTCATTGCAAATGTGAGAAAGCCAAAATGATAGTGAAATAGCTGTCTCTGTAGTACAACCAGTGATTTGCTAAACTATTTGGGATCCATTATACACCAAGTCCAACTAATGTATGATATTTCATAATACTGATGTACACTTACTTCTATAAAATTATTTCCTATTTCAAATATTCTAAGTGAGCTAAAGGCTACTGAGCATGCTGTAGTGTAGCAGACTTGTGGGCCCAACTCTATACAAAACAAAGTGCTTCAGATACTGGGAATATTTGAAACAACACTGCTTGCAAGCATTTAAACACCGAGACAACTTTGAAATTCTCACATATGTTATATTTGGTAAAGGCAAAGCAGAGTTTCAGTTTGAGATGGAGAAACACAGAAATGTATTTAGAATGATTATTGGAAAAAAATATGTGATTTACAAAGGCTTCAGAAATTGCTTTCACACTTTGCTGCATATATCCCATTTTGGAAACTGGTGAATTATTGGAATCAGAAGTGAAAATTGGCTTGAAAGTGGATTTTAGGATGGAAGCCTAGGTACACTTCAAAGCATGAGTGCATCTCCTATATGGCTTCAGGATTGTCCTGTCTGCAGCCTAATGTTACATTTCATGCTCTACATAAAGTGTCTGGCTTGATAAAATGAGGCTCATGGAGAGATTGTAAATTTTAGATAGACTATAAATTTGATATTTGTTGCTATTTGTTGTGGATGTAATCTAGAATGAACACTTTTGAAATAGTGATGATCAATGGTAACATTCTTGAATTTGAATTCTTATGATTCTCTTCCATCAGCTGCCACTCTTATTTATTTACCATTTAATTGTCCAGGCTAATTGTCACCTCCTAAAATGTTTTCCTGTTAATATCTCTGTATATCATTGCTTGCTGAATCACACAGTTCAAATAAAGGAGTGTCCCCAGAATACAGCCCCATGCAGCAACAATGGGGTTAGCAAACACATACGGAGATTCCAGTGTGACAATTTATGGCTCAAAGTAGAGGGCACAGATATGCAGAACCACACTGAAGTCTGCACCTGCACCCTGCCAAGACCCAAATTTACATGAAAATCAAGATCCATGCCCAGATTCTTTTGGATAGAAATATTTTTTTATCAAAAGAATTTTATCAAAATTCTTTCACCTCCTACACTGTATTTGCATAACTGTGATAAATGACCTTCATTCATAGAGGAGGCTTGAGGGCATATGCCAATTCCAGCAGCCAAATAGTTTGGCATAATCCCAGCTCCTGTTCCTTACTGATGATATTTCACATACTGCACTGAACATTAAAAGACTGTATTTTTCCATTTCAGGGAAAATTACCCCCATTTTGAAGATTTTCTGAGAAAATACTTTGTGTTTAAGGAAACCTGCATGGCCTTCTCAGCACTCATCTTTTTTTATACCAAGAAAAATAAGATTTTACTCTTTGTGTACTCTTAAAAAGTTTAATTCAAGTAATTTTCAAAGTTATTACTTTATTGTATTCCATTAAATTGTACAGTAAAATGTTCATACATGTGCAGTAGTAGCATCAATGCCCTTTAAAGCGAATAACCTAATGCTGTTGCATTTCTCCTCTGAGGGTTTTGTTCCTCAGGCTCCTCTAGCTTTGTTGTTTTCCTTGGATTAAAAAAAAAATAATAAAATAAATCGACAAATATTTCTTTGTCATTAGTGAGAATGTCTGACTGTACTTCCTGGAAGACAAAGCTGGCACCTGGCCGAGGAATAACCAAAGTTGTTCTCTGCTAGGAACTTACTCTTAACTTTCTTACTTCTATACTAGAACCTCTGCTGTTGAAAGACTTGTCACTTGGGCCAGGTGACTCTTTGAACGTATGTTTTTGAAATCAGTTCTGCATTAATGGTTCCACTCAGAACTGATTTCCAAACAGGACGAGTTTGGAAAGATTCATTAGCTTTTGGAAAGTTTGTATCAATGCTAATTCTTTTGGGCAAAACAAACAAAAAACTAAACTAAAAAACACAGAAAATAAAGTATAAGAAATTAAAATGAAGTATTTCTGTGTATAAGATTGTGATTGCTGTGATATGCAATATCAGTCACTACTTTTCGATTGTAAAATATTTTGAAAAATAGTACCTAATCATGAGTTTCTTTTGAAGAGAAAATGCATGAATATTCAATTTTCTGCAGTATCAAGTTTTATCACTCCAAGAACTGCAACCTAGGTATTGTTTAGGGAGAAAGACACTGAATAGGGCTGAGAAGGCTGTGTCTGTGTCTGCAAGGAGCAGGATGGGACAGCTCGAGGATGGCACAAGGAGAAAAACCTCTGGTACAGAATCACAGAATCACAGAATCTTCAAGGTTGGAAGGGACCTCTAGAGATCAGTTAGTCAAACCTTCCCGCTCATGCAAGGACACCTAGAGCATGTGGCACAGGGTGGCATCCAGGCGGGTTTCCAGAGAAGGAGACTTCACAACCTCCCTGGGCAGCCTGGCAGAGTTGTGGGGTACAAGCTCTCACTGACATAACTCACTGCTGCTCTACATCCTTCTCTATTATTCAAAATCAGACAAAATAATTTTGTTTGATTTAATATTATTTTACATGCTCCATATTTTTGTACTCTTTACAAGTGCATATGACTATACATTATCAGTCAATTGTAAGTAAATTTATTTATATATAAAGTATGCAATGAGAAGGCTATTCCATATGCTATGATAGTGTAAAAAATGCTAAAATATAATTAAATTACAATATTTATTAAAATTTTAAAAGACAAAAGCATAGTGTGAAATGGCTTTGCATTCAGGCAATTACTTGTTCTAAAGAAGAATTAAATCACTAGAACCAAATTTTAAAACCAGTCTTCTACCAGAGACACAGAGTCCTACTAAGCTGACAGAGTGCTGTCACCGCAGCGAAGTTACAATGATGCAACAAAAACCCTGGGGAAAATACCTGAACATCAGCAGTGATGGCAGTAAGTAGTAGTAGATTGAAATGAGCTGTAGGACTGGGATGATGCCAAGAAGTTCTCTTCAGCTTCTGTTGTCTGACAAATGTGTCAGAGGGGCCCAAAATTTTGGTTTTGTTCATCTCATAATTCTTGTACTATTCTTCTTTCTCTATCAATAGAAATATTGCTAGAAAACATATCATTCTGAGGATACACCTTTCCAGGAACATGCTTTTAATTACAATGAATTTTTCTGCCAAACATCACTGCTCTAATGGTCCTTAGGGGAACAAAATGAAAGTAGAACAATATGCTGTGTGTATACTCTGCTTTATCATCTTAATTAAAATCTAATGAACAAACACGAGAAGAAGTCATGCTACATTGCAAAATATCTAATAAAGCGATCAGATCCTTGGGCCCTGAATTTGCTGCTGAAATGGGGGCTGTTAGAACAGCTACAATAACTCTGTTGTGCAGTGAAGTTCTCCCACACTGTTTTTGTATTTTAAATCAATAGCTGCTCTGTAGCCAAGGTTACTGTGACGCAGCACCAAAGCCAGGGGAGAAACAAATCTCGGAGCAGAAGTTGATAGAAACGGAGTAGGTCTGTGTTGCTTCAGCTACTGGGATGTAATCTACACTGCATATACTTTACTATGCCTTTGTAAGGCATAGAATGGAAATAGGAATGGAGATGTGATGACTTGGATACAGACATAGGAAAAGGCAGGGCTAATTTCATTGCTAGTTTTGATTTGATTCTTTGTTTTCAGAAATTATTGTTTCTTTTTACTCATTTTTATCCCATGCCATTCATCCCATTTTCCTTTTTTTTTTCTTGTTCCTTGCAGACTCTCAAGTTTAATATGTTAAGTCAAAGCAAGTGTTTAAGTTAAACTTCCCAAGACTTTGCTTTCCTGCTGCCTTCATTGGCAACTGCAACAAAAATTACTCTAACTTGTTCTTCATACTGCCATGTGTTTGGGCAACCATTTTGGTGGACAAATGGAACAGGTGGAATTCAAGGAATCTTGATTTCTCTCTCTCGCATGCAAGAGAGCTTTTCCATTTACATCATGTTAGCAAAAATTCTCTGAGTACTCAGTTCCTCCAGGCTTCAGAGGCAATAAGGGTCTTGTCTCCTCTCAGACAGGTATCATATGAAGTAAGTAGTGGCTTTCGGCTCAGTAAATGAGAGCATTACAGATTTCCTGATTCTACTGGGTTAATAAAGACGGTGATTTTTTTTGAGCTGTGGTACATATCAGTGGTAATGGTGGCACTCTTTATAAAAGAATTTATTGACTATAAATGCTTGAAAACATTCCATTTGTATTTCTGCCTTCTCAGGAGGAAGGATTGAATTTTTTTATGTGATCACTGAAATATGTTTTCGGCAGATTTTATTTTATATTGAGCAAGGAACCTACAAATATTGCAATGATTTTCCTGCTGGGATATTTATAATATTTCTCAGTAACTTTTCAATGTGGCATTTCAATTCCATACTTAAATTTTTTTGGA
Organism: Nothura maculosa; assembly: GCA_032353885.1. Taxonomy (NCBI): domain Eukaryota; kingdom Metazoa; phylum Chordata; class Aves; order Tinamiformes; family Tinamidae; genus Nothura; species Nothura maculosa. The sequence goes on along the minus strand of JAUBOD010000048.1, from coordinate 624,041 downwards.
AAGCAGAAGCAGATTTTTAGGGGGGTAGAGTGCTATCTGTTTGAAGAGCTTGGAAGACACTTTTTCCTACTAAGAAGGAACATGAGGTACAAAACTGTTTGTCATTTTTTAGAAACATGATGGGGTTTTTATTCCAGCAAAGTTTTAAGAAGAACTTTGGATTCTATGATGCTGCCTCTACAGCAACTTCTCACTAATCTGCTCCTAATTCATAATGTTATATTTTCTTTTCTAAAAAAAGAAAAGGTTTTCTTCATGTTTTCTGGAACTTTTTTGTAAATTCCTACTGCTCAGCATCTTTGGTAATCTCATTTCAAACCATGAGTTGAGTAATATTAGAGTGTTTTTCCAAATATCTTTACTTTTACATGTAAGAGTATACCAATATAACTGTTGAACATGATATTTTATGTAGTCCATTCATCAACTTAATTTGTGTGTATTACTTATCAATAGAGCAATGAAGTTTTTTTCATCTGTCGATTTACATGTCTGTCATATCCGTGATTTTGCATTCAAAGAATTGTGAAGATGGGTAAGTTGGATTATCCAATTATAAGGGGATGCTCTTCATGGGCAAAGAGATGCAAAATGTTTTATTGCTGTAATAACATCACCCAGATACATAAGAGAAAAAAAAAAACTTTACACTTCTTGGTATTGGTAGTTCATGTTGTAACTTCAGAGATATACAAAAATTTTAGCAATTAAAGTGTTTTTTTCTGCTAAAAATGAATAAAATCCAGCTGTCAGTCATGTTTTAGCCCTCTGAGTGAAGAAAAATATCTCCAAGTTGTTTTCAGATTACACTGCTGATGCAGAAATGTTGAGGTTTTTGTTTTTGTTTTTGTTTTTCTGAAATCTTACATTAAATCTTACATTAAATATACTTCTCAGACTAGACTGTTACAAGAAATACTAAATACACAAAAATATACAAAAAATGGGTGAAAGAAGAGAGGAACTATGCTCAGTTCTGCTCATGAAGAGGTCACAAATTGAATCAAGCTCTCTTGTGTATCATAAGATCTCTTTCATAAATGGAAGCTTATGCTATCATTCCGTTATTTGTTTGTAGCCATCATCTAAACTTCAAATCTCTTCTACTGCAGACCTTTTCTATCAGCCATACGTGCTATTTCATTTAGGTGAAAGTGTGATTATAAGTCAAGATAGAGAAATTTCTTCAGGAGCAATTGTATTATTGTTTCCTTGAATGGGAGTTGCTCCCTCTTCAACAACAAAATATGGAAATTATGAAACTACTGAAAATGCTAAGTGAGAACCACCATCAAGGCTGTTGTAGAATGCAGGGGAAGACATTCACTTCAGCAGCTCATGGGAGCTCCTCAGGCATGAGGAGCCTGCAGTTGGCCAGAAGTGATGGCTCAAGCCCCTCTTTCATAACAAGAATGTGTGTCAGATCAGTCACATCATATGCAGTGTAAATAGTTCCATATTTCATATGACACAAACTCTAGATTGAACTTTATTGTGATGCACAAACACAACAGACTTAACTTGGAGAGTATCATTACATTACTGGGATGTTTTATATTTGACATAATTGAAGAAACTGTGCAGTGTGTGAAGTACATAAAATAGCAGGCTAAAGGAAAAAAGAAAAATATATATATATTTGGAATAGCCTGCCCAATACATTCAAGGCTTTACAGTTAAAAATTATGTGGGCCTTCTCATGCTCCTTCCAGGAGAATGTGCATTTGCTCTGGTAAGAAAAATAATGCACTCCTTTTGAATATGTCCAAATCTAAATCTTGGAGCAAGATCTAAGCAACGGTTGATAATTCTGTGCTTACTGATTTCGGAGAAAGAGCCTAAATTTCTCACTGAGTTGTTCTCTAGAGTCAGTCCTTTTCCTCCCATCTGTTCAGGCTGATGATTAATTGTCAAATGTACCTCTTTAAATTGAGGCTTATTATATGTTTAAAGTACTTCAATACTTTAATAGCTAATTTGAACCCTTTAGGTTTCTTGTTTAGTCTTTCAGAAATCCTGCACTCTGGCAGTTTTTATTCTTCTTTTGGTTCCATTTCGTCTCAGTATTACCCTTTGGGATTAGGAAAATCTACAGTGAATCAGAAATTTTTCAAGGAGCTAGGAAAGGAAGCTGCAATGATTCAATGTCCTGCCACCCAACTTTCACACTATCTGCACGTCATACTTCTATTGTTTTAGGTGACGCTAGTTCACAGTGGAAAGATGTTTTTCAGATTTAGGATGACAGCACATTGACAGAAATAAACCAGTAAAAAAATCTCTGCAGGAATTTTAGAGCAAGAAGAAAGAGTTGTAAACCAAGGAGGATGTACAGTGTGAATTAGAAAAAAATACCTTCTCTCTTTTTTATAGCAATAATTTTAATGTCTTTAACAAAGACTTCAACTTTCCTGCTGGGAAATTATATGAAATTATTTACAGAATGCCAATGCAACACAGTAGATGATGCATTTAGATGAACCTATTTATCTGCACAGAATGTACAAAATACAAAATGTAGGTAATTATATCTGTTAATTAGTTTTAAAGACATAATCTTGACAAAATAGAATATATCATCTATGGAAAATGTCAGTGCATTTCTTTAAGTGGAAAATATCTTACGGCTACTACAAATAGAAATCTGTATGTATGTCGCAGAACAAAAATTAAGGGAAAAAGTGCTGTGCCTCCTACCTAGGTGTCTAATATTTCCTTTAGTGTCCTGGAAAGGACCACTGTATAACCACCTGTGTTCCTACACCTAAAATATGGTGTGCCATAATCCAAATGGAGATACTTATTTCAAAGCCACTAGATGGCACTTATCAGCCACTTTTTTTTGCTTCTTCCTAGAGCAGAAATGATATAAGAAAAGATCTGTATCTTATAATAAAAAAAGTGCTAATATGAAATGTTTTGAAAGTGCTTATGACAGTACTTAGCAAGCAGTTATTGATCAATATCCTTCTGTACGGTTAAACTGGTGCCATTGCTTGCCTGGTCAATCAGATGAGGCAAATGAGACACTAAGATTTGGAGAGAGACCAAAAACCTTATTTCAGCATTTATTTTTCCTTACAAGAGAATATTACCTTCAATTTCTGCACAAATGGAAAACAATTATGTCCCCACAACACAAATAAAATAGCCAGGTCAACAGCTTTTACTAAATAGCTGTTCTCTGTATTTATCCCTTGCTAATTATATTCCATTCAGTATATGAGTATGGTTCCATATGCAAAATCTGTTCGTATTCATTTTTTGCCAGTGCTTTCACCTGAAAAATCACTGTAAATATGGACTGGCAAATCAGGCATTTACAATTAAACATATTTACCCCTTAAATAACAATAAAGACATGTTATTGCCTATTGGAAAAGAATTTACTGCAGTGTAAATTACACAGGAAGAGGAAAATAAAGGTACATTTTCTTTTTAGTTATAATTACCAGTGCATGGAGATGTTGAGTCTATTACAATCTCCCATAAAAAAGCAAAGAGAGAATTAAACGTTAATTTTTCTTTTCAGGACATTAGGGATGTCATATTTCAGATTAATACAATGACTGAAAGTAAGGCTCAGTATCTTGCACCAAAATACATTCTCCTTTACACTTTTTAAAATATTTATTAAAGATAAATTTCTTGTGAAGCAATTGGAAGTATCTTTGGTTTCTAAAACCTACCATTATAATTGCAGAGATATTCTTCATTATATGCATGTGAATAAGATCATTTCCTAAACATCATGCTGACAAGTACGGAGTGTTCCCGTGTCCCCATTAGAAACAGAAGAGTGAACCCAAAGGGAACACAGACAAACTTACTTAATGATCATTCTATTTCTTTCAGGCTCATGCTGCTGCCATAGGATATCCCCACTGCAGGATATCCAGACCCATATTGGAAAACTAGCTATGTTGTTACTGAGGTGACTATTTTTCACTGTGAGAGTGTGATTTCCTGAATGAAAGCTGCAAACACTTTAAAAGTTACTCATGAATTTTTCCTTGACAGTAAATCTGATATCACTGTATATTTTCTTTTCTATCACTTTTCTGCACCTTCCCTGTGACTCAAGAGTCCCTTGCTAAATGAGGCTCTCATCTTTTTGCTAAACTGCTCAGAACAAGTAACTGCAAGCTGCTGAACAGGCCTCATGCACCAGATGTTTGCAAATTTTGAGTTCCGTTCCCAATTCAGTCACTTTCCTACAGGGTAATTAAAGACAGTTAAGACTTATGATATGTTACTTCTGAAAACCATATTTTCTATAAAAATTTCTTTAAAAATATTTTGAAAAAACTCAAAACTTGCCTCCAAGTTTGGCTTAGCCTGGGAAATGTCGCCACAGTTTCTTCAGGAACGTGAGTATGGGTACCTTGACTATTGCGACTTCAGCCAAATATTGACATACTGAGGCTAAGTTTTAACTACCCATTTTGGATACTCAGAACAATTTCTCCACAGTAACAAGTTATCAGGTAGAAAAATCATTAAGATATTATAAAGCAGCCTTCCAGTAGGAATACAGAAACTAATTTGCTCTGAAACATGAATCCACAAGATCACACAGTTTCAAAGTGCTTTTGATGTTTCACCCACTTCACTATTTTTTTTAGCAACACAGCATTTTTTCTGTGAATTTGAGTTCAATTGAATTGAGTTGAGTTGATTAGGTTTTTCTCCAGAAGAAACAGTAAGTTAATGCTTTATCTAGCTAAAGTCATCCTCGTTTTGTTCAACTGTGCTAAATGAAGGTTTTCATTTTACCCAGTGTACCTGTTGGCTTATTTTTCATTTCTTCCCAAATATATCAGCTGAAATAAGAGCGAGAGACTCTCATATCATGCCTTGATAAGGGAATCACAGCAGTCTGTTTTCTTCTCAAAGAGTAGCTGACCTGCTAATGAACGTAATAGTGTTAACCTGCCAATCCATGTTAACAGTATATACTACTTTTACAGAGTTTTACTTTGTGTTATGAGAAGTTACTGAAAGAGAGTGAATAACAAACTTTTTCAAAAAAAAATGTGTCCATGTATAATTTTAATTAAAGCAGTAAAAATATGTGATTCCATGTTGACTAATTGAAGATCTTCTTTTTCCTTCTGTTTCCATTTAAGTTTATCACATTGCATAAATGTTACTTCTTTTAGCATCATCTCCCTTTTTTTTTTCCCATTTTCCTCTTCTTGGGAAAGTGTCCTGAGTTGTTTCTTAGCCTCTTTACATCAGATATGAGTTGGTAGCTTGTCAGCCCTTCAGGATGCCAAACATCTTTCGCTGACTCTATCAGAGCTTTTGTAGAGAGGGAGGAAGAAAAAGTGAAGTGAGCGAATGCAAGAGCATAGCTTGGCCCAACAAGCAAGTTATTTCTGTCACCCTTTGCCAAAGTTCACTGTATCCAAAACAGGGTGCGGTAACTTTTATGAGAATTTTGTTTGTTTTTCTGTGCTCACTGCACTCCTGCATCTTTACCAGAGATGGGCCTAAAGCATGGACTTTGGAGCAGGACTGGACCTCCCTCAGGGCACACACTTTTTATAAGCTGTGAGATATGTTTCTAGAAGGTACATTCAAATATTCGTACACTCAGATGATTAAAATATGCCTTTGAAAAAAGAGTTTAACTCCTTTTTTTACATTACTAAAATTAATTACAAGTGAGCTAGTTAATATAATTGAACAAGTTTCCTTCTATCTGATGTGGTGATATTTCTTAATGAATTTCCTTTTGTGAATCTAAATGCTATAATTTATCATGACTTGTCAATAGGAAGGCTAAACATAGAAATTATTCTATTCACTGTACAGTCCTTCCTTCCTCCCTCTCTTCTTTCGTCCCTATTGTTCTTTTGATTGATCTATATTATAAGCAACAAAATTCCAGCTACTTCTAAGAGGTGGCTACTTCTGAATTTTTATATGTGTAATAAAATCATCATTAGGATTTGAACTCTCAACATATAGTATGTTTTCAAAATTGTTTATATCTCTTTGGTATCTAAATAACAATACATCAAATATGACATGCTGGCTGAGGTTGTTTCCGAAATGTTCCAGAGCATGTTGGAAGGAACACACTTGAAGCATGGTGGGCAGTCTGGATTAGTCTTTGGTGAATATTAGAGTTCCAAGTGGCAGACCTGCTTTTTACAGGATACAGGGAGTGGGAGACATCAAGACTTGGGCTGATACTCCACCTTTCTCCATGAAGGTACTTATATGAATGTATATGGATTGATTTTAATAATGTTTTCATGAGTCTCATACAATAACATAGTCATCCAAGCAGTTAATTTTATGGGATACTGCTAAAAGTAATATATAACTTGCACAATTATTTAACTTGCACAGTCTGTGTACCAAAACTAATAATTACAGCGCTCTGTCTTTCGATGAGTGGTTAGCATAGGCACATCAAGGCCTGCAGGCAAGGAACTGAAAGTTACCATGTAATCAGTATGTATTAAGCTCTAGAAACTAGTGCATACTTAAAACCAGATACATCTTGCTCCTACTAGATTGTTAGGAGCTTTTGGTATGCCTTCACCTGGGAAAAAGCTGTTCTCTTGCTGTTTGGGGCAGAATGTTTATTATATTATATTTTATAATATATATTTGTATCTATTTTATATAAATTATCATTATTATGTATTGCTTTTGCCCAGATCTCATAAGGCCATAGACCTGGACAGCTCTGCTGTGTGGATCCCTCAGCCAGTGAAGTGCTGGCTTTGGCAATGTTAAATAAAAAACCAAATCAGGTCCTTCCAAGTGACCTTCAGGCTCTGCCTTTGAGCATGCTCACTGGCAGCATGCATACATGCCTGTTAATGTTTTCTTAGAATCTGGTGGAATAATAGTTACACCCTCCACTAAAGAAAGTCATACAAGTTAGTTGCCATAATTAGTAGGCCAAATGAAAGCCTTTTTGAGAGTTATTGTATATATTTGTTATTTAAATGGTGATTGTTATTGTTAATTACAAGTAAACCAGATTAGGCTTCAGTTAGAGGGAAGGCCAGTTCAGTCAAGTGAAAGAAAGACAAGAAGGTCACCTGTGTTTGCAATGATGTAGTCAAACTAGTTGTTTTTGTTTAGCTGTGGACTTGCATTTTATTTTGGACCCTTGTATTAAGAAATTTTTCACTCCTTATTATGCACTTACAAGACTCCTCCCTTCTCCTGGCTAACATTGCTTTTTCCAGTTCTCCTAAGGCTGCAGTGTTTGCACTTGAGGTGGTTTTGCTTAGTAAACATATCAAAAGTAAATTCAAGTTAATGCCACACAAGAAATGACTAGGGTAACTGGTATCTTGATCTGCTACAACTTGCTAGTATATTGAGTTTGCAGCTGAATTGGGCAGCAAGGATACAGCTGTTGGAAAAACGACCTTATTAGATTATTCCAGAAAATACTCTCTTGGCTCAGCATTTTAAAAATCAATCTACATGTTGATTTGCTTATTGAAGCTTATTGAGAACAGCTCCTGATGAGGGTCTGCTGGAAGTCCTTTCACATACTGAAGACCTCAATACTCAGAGCTAAAAATGTGAATTTGCCCCTGGAATGATGAAGAAAAGGCATCAGACGTAGCTGAGTGAGCTGGTTTTCAGTCTGTAAAGTTACCAGTTTCCATAATCCAGGTTTCTTCACCCTTCAGAAGGTAAAAGGTGAAAAAGCCGAGTCTGAGCCTGCAGGACCAACCTTGAGGCACAATAGCTTGTTCATACTTAGGGCTGTATTTTTATAATAAATGTATTGAAGAGAGCAGGGCCCTTCACATGATGATGACTCAGGGTTGCAGATTTTCATCACTGAGAAATGACCTGTTGTAAAACACCACAGGTCTCTGTTAGCAAACTCACTTTGATGATCATTAAGACCTTGGCAAGGTTGCTCTTTTCTTTTCTTTTTTTTTTTTTTTAACTGCCCTGAATGACCCATGTAAGCTTCAGAATGCCTTATTTTTTCATTGTGTTCTCATATTCAGATACACCCCTCTGTCTGTAGTGGCTCAGGATTTTTTTCCCTTGACTCTGTATTTTTAAATTCTAAAAAGATATACTCCACCTGATATTTCATTGTACCAGTTCCACTTTTGCAGACCTAGTACCTACTAAGTTAAACAGATGAACAAGACGCAATTAACATCCCAGTCAGACAACAAAGCGGGGCCCAGGAAAGAGGACTGAGCTCTGAAGGAGAGGGAGGAAAACAGTGGGATAAAGCCACCTCACCTCATATTGCTTATAATTCATTAACACAGTTCTTTGAACAGTAATGGGCTCTTTGCTGCACTTGATGAAAATCAGATAGGACATAAAGCTATCAAAGTCAAGCTGCTTTAAAGATCACAGTTCACTGAACAACATAAAAGCTTCAGTAAAACAAAGCACACGCAGCACCCTATCCTGGTGCTCTGTACAAGAAAAACTTCAAACAGTCTCTGCAGAAGTAACAGCTTATTATAACAATTATCCACATATTCACCAGGCAATACTGTAGCCAAGGTAAAAATGCAAAATGTTTTAGTTGCGGAGGGGAAACTTAACAAATAACCTGTCAAATTAGAGGATTCAGAGCCTCAGTCAAGTAAAAAAGGTAATAAATGAAAGCAAGCATGTAAGAGAAAAGTTTGTGTCCAGCTGAATCTTCAGCTCCCACACACAGATACTGAGAAGATATATATCCTTGTCCCGAAAGCATATTGAATCTGAATACCTGTATCTGAGAAGCATAGCCATAGTTTTGGCTAGGTGAAAATGAAAAGGAAATACGGCTCATTTCCAGAACATCTAAAACACAGCAGATGTTTGGATTCAGATGTGCAATCTGGTTTATGAAGGTTGTAATTAATTGGCAAATACTTAAAGGTTTGTAGAGCTCTTAGAAATATGGACTTTGCTGATGTGTGGTTAAACTATTAGATAATGTAAAAGTTAGTGTAGATTTATACATAACATGTGAGAAGTCACCTGAGAACTATGAGGTAAGTATTTGACTTCATTAGCTGCTGCTCTGGCTCACAGTGGCATGGATTTTACCAAGATCAAACTGAGATAAATAAGCTGGATTTGGTCCATGGCAAAGAAGGGCAATTTGGTTTTTGAGCCTATTGGGGCTGCAAACCTTCAGAATTAAGTGAATAACCAGATGAGACTGGTTAAGTAGAAGTAGGTAAAAGGGTGAATTGTGGCCGCAGGGATCAAGACAGGTGAGCACTGAATAATCCTGTCAAGTTTAGGAGGCAGATACGTCAGTCTGAGCACAGTTAGAAAGATAAATAGAAACTCCAATATCCTTAAGTAGATGAGCTTGGTAGCATCTTCTACTTACATCATTAAAAAAAATGCTAACAAGAGGTTTGGTAGTGAGCATCAAGGGGTTAGGCTCATGGTGTAGGATCTGCTGATTTCCTATATATCCTATGAAAGACAGGTAACCTATGGGCATCTCAGTATCCCTCTTTAAGGATAAAATCTACTTTTTTTGTGTGTATTTGTAGCAAATGAAAAAAATGAGTAAACTAATTTTTTTTTTGGTAAATAAAGGAGTGGGAAAAATTGAAGTCTGCTGCTCCTGAGAAATGAAAAACTGCATTTACTTTTTATTCATGTTCCATCAATCAGTTTGTGTTTGGTTTTGTTGCTCCTGAAATCAAAGAAGTGTTAAAGAGGCAATATTGATCCATACCTATAGATAGGATCCATGTTTTCTTGAGATCCATGTTTATTTAAAAGATATTCCAAATTGTAAAATATAATTTACTTTTATTATATACATTTTAAATCCTTTTAAAGGATTAATCCTTCTGTGTCATAGATGTTGTGGTGTAATTAATTTATTTTTATGCTATTCTGTCACAGTTTCATGTGGTTCTGGCCAAAAGCATTACATCAAAGTGTAAGTTAATGCTGTGATAGGATTTATTCTTCTTCATTGTATGCAGAGATCAAAGCCTTGGTAGCCAAAAGGAAACAACTGCTATAGATGGCTACTAGGTAGTAGACAGACAAACAAAAGATCTTTATTGACCTGCATAGCTCTTTTCAAGCAGATTTTTTTTTGCTATTACTTGATTCTGTGTTCAGCTTAATATGTCCAGTCACATTGGCCGCTTTTGCTTACATATAGCCAGCATGCATAGTAGTGCCCTTGAAGTTTTGCTGTCATTTCAACATGCTACAGTCAACAATGTTTGATTATCTTCTAGTACCTTTTATTAGCTAAATTTCAGTAACACTGTTTTACATTCCAACGGTTTTGCTAAATACTCTTCTATTGGAGGAAATAACAAGTATAAAATAAGGAAAAAATCACCAAAGTACGAGCAGATTTTGAACTTTCTGGTAATGCTCTTGAAAGCCTAAGAGAAGATTGGATGGAAAGGGCTGGGAGACCAAACTACCTTTCACCTCTTTCTCTAGGCACAGATAATCTCTATGGGTCAGGGTTCAGCAAAGCACCGTGGCAGGAAGGAGTTGGTGTGAGGGTGATAAGGCAGCAGCAAATCGTTAGCTTTGCATGTGCTGAAAAAAAAATATTCTCCAGTTCCTCAGCACAAGTGACACAAAGCTTTTACTGCTCTTCTCCCTCAGTAAAATTTTGTTTCTGCATTAATAATTTTAATATACCTGTAGGTCATTTTTAATAATTTTTCTGTATAACAAAAACTCAATCTGTTAAAGTCATTGACTAAATTACATTTTCAGTAAAGAATATGCTCATAATAAAGAAAAATATTTAAATATCGATAGGGATATTAACATTAATAAAGAGGAATAATTAAATATTAACAGAACGGAGCACGACAGATATGAAAGTGTGAATGCAGCATTTTAAACATAGGTCGCCTAGCCAAACCCTGTAATTTTGCAGTTGTCTCTAGGAGGAAAAGTAGCTCCTGCAGTGCTGGATCTTATGAGTTAATTTAAACTAGGAAACACAACAGCCTAGAAAATGAAAAAAATATATTTGGTTTATTTGAGCACCTATACTCAAGTTGCATTATTCTCCAGCAAAATTATAGTTTTTATCACATACAAATCTGTGCAGTTTGTGTTTGAGCTGTCTTTTAGGCAGGAATTCCTGGCATATTGTGAGATATTTAAAGCAGACCTCGAGTTCAGGTACCATGCACTGATTTTATCTAATCCAGGCTGTTGTCTGCTGCCTTCCTGCCCTCCTCAACTTCCTCATGCTCTTAAAGGTGCCGATGCACTTGTGCCACTGTGCCAGGGCTAGGCTGCCTGCTCTGGGACACATCCGGTCCCTAGGCACAGTCCCAGGGAACACAAGGAAAAGACTCAGATATTTTATAGCCGGGAACTGAACATAGTGAAATTGCACCTTCTTGCCAGCTGAATTCATTTCAGAAACATGTAGAGTTATCAGAAAGATTGTGTAATATTTTTACTTGACACACAAAGAGAAGAATCTGGAGTAAAGTCCTGAATCTCTGTATAAGCAACAGAGGGATAACATTTGAATTAATTTTTTTGTTTGTTTTGTTTTGTTTTGTTTTTTGAATGTGATGAAAAGAAAGGGTAAAGAGAAAAGCAATTAAGATTGGAACTCCTTGACTGGAGGACTTAGAAAATTTTTGGAAGTAGAAGAAAGGAGAATGGGATGCTATAATAAAAGTGTATTTGCCAGTGTAGCATCACATGCCTATGGATGGAGATAAACTTGTCACAGAGGTATCTTTAGATAACTCCTTTCTATCTTCACACCCTTATTTTCATTACATTCCATCACAGCCCAGCCTTGCTGGTGGGCCAGAACAGAAGCTCCCTAAAGCATAATAAGAAGCATTCTTGTTTTTTCTATTGTTAATCGCCTGAGGAAATAGCAGGAGGAGGTTTTTTTGCTGGATTAGATTAGAATAGTGCAAAACAGATGTCAGGATAGATACAGAATGGCAACAGACAGAGGACGTGTCAGTTTTAGAGAAGACTGTGGATGGTTTGGACAGAATAGAGAAGAGGAGAAGATAAGTTACCAATGATAAGCAATATCTTTGCTTATTCAGACTCTAAAAAGAATATTATACTTGTCAGGAGGTTTTTTTTTCTCTTTTAATATTGAAAACAAAACAAAACCACAATGGTAAACAAACTAAATAAAACAACAGTTTTAGTTACCAGCCATGCAAATTCAGGTCAAATTGTTTCTGAGTTGTAAGTGGCTGCTATTCCATTATTTACAGGAAAAACAAATTGTTCTACATCACAGTTCAGTAAATAATCTTTTTGAGAAACTACACTTCTGAGATGACAGAGGCATTATGTTGAAGAAAGTAAGCCAGTTAAAGCAGAGAAATAAACCTAGTGAAAATATAAGTCTGAAGGCTTGGAGAGGTTTTGTTTTTCTTTGCTCTTGAGAACTTATCAAATATATATAACAAAAGTGCGTTATTCTGTTGAGTAATCAGTATTTGAGAACTCTCCTACATTCTGAAGGGCTGAAGTATACATGGATGTCTGTGAAGTGAGAAAAACCTCTAAGACATTTGATATATTAGATATAATGGATATAATTCTGCTTTTCAAATTCGTAGTTACATCTGTCTCAGAAAAGTGTTAGATTCTGTAGCAAGCAATGAAAAATTATTTTTTAAATAAGAAAATAATTTCATGGGGAAAGATTTTTAAAATTTTCTAAATCAGATTCTCAGCAAATATTTTAGGAAGAAAGTTTTCAGTTCCAAGAATCTTTGGTATCTTATTCTTCATGAACCAAAAGAAAAGATGGAAGATGCTTTCTCTCTATGAGCCTTAAACTATCAGAGCTTTAATTAATTTTTTTATTTGTAAATACATAATGCCATACTTCTACATAGTTCTTTGGAAAACTAAATACAAAAACAAATACAAAATCTGCCTTCAAATGACCTTAAATCAGTTTGTATAAGACCTTAAATCAGCATGTATAATGAGCTGACAGGATGAAACATTATTGATTTCAGTTAAGCCACACATGTTCTTCAGGATCTGTATTGTGTCCCTAAAAGCCTAAAGAAAGCCAATATATTAAAATGAAGATGTGAGGCAGAGAGAATTCTGTAAGACCCTGAATCAGGGCAGCACTCTCATAGATCATATGAATCCTATTCTGTATTGAATGATTTTGTGTAGCTCGGTTCCAGAGATTCATAATTCTGTGAAATACGATGAAAAGAGAAAGTGAAAAGATTGTCAACTGTGGTGAAAGAGATGAGTTTGAAGCATATAATGAGAAAAGACAGCAGAATTACTACAAAAAACAGCTACTTATTTTGCTTGCAAAGTGATGGAAAAATGTTAATGTAAGCAACATCTACATAGCCAGAAACTGAGAGAAGCTGTTTGAATATCAAAATATAATGTCATAATATATGTTCATAAAAGACAGGCCTCACTCATATGGAGAGTATTAAACATGCCCTGCAAAGTGGAGCAGTCTCTTGTGGGCTACCAACCATTTAGCAGATAAGGATATTTAGCAGATAAAGATATGGCCAGTGATAGGACAAGGGGTAATGGGTGCAAGCTGAAGCACAGGAGGTTTCACTTGCAGGTGAGGGGGAACTTCTTTCCTGTGAGGTGACAGAGCAGTGGAACAGGCTGCCCAGGGAGGTTGTGGAGTCTCCTTCTCTGGAGGTCTTCAAAACCCGCCTG
>JAUBOD010000048.1:595005-610270 GCA_032353885.1 Nothura maculosa | reverse complement strand
ATTCTGTGATATCTAGCAGACAGGCAGATAGCAGGACAGTGAGTTCCATAAGTGTCCATGAAATTTGACTGAAATTTTACCAAGTAGCTCATCAGCTTTACAATAGATGACTTCAATGGTAAGACTAGGAATGCTGGAAATGAACAGATAAAACTCTAGAGAAGGAGAACTGTGGCTCCCAAAATCAAAACCATCTCACCTTTCCCAAGCAAGGATGGTTTATGGAACTGCTACAAAAGCACAGAGAACCTTGAGAACTTCCCTAATCTATCTGCTCAAAACAAACAAAAAAAAAATTTAATGAACAAAATTTGCAGTACTGCTTCCTTGGATGGCCTGATACTGGTGCAAGGACAGTGTCATGTGCCCATCTGCGAACAGCAGTGATATGAGAGAAGAGCCATAGATGAACTGGTGAAAGGAATTACCATGAGAGAGCTGGTCAGGGGTAAAAAGCCAAAGGGAGCCATTTCTACTCCTGATAGTAGAGCTTGCAATAGGTGGGTTAGTAGCATTCCCACAAGGATACTTATGGAATATCTAAAAAGAAGACAATAGAGCAGTAATCTCTCATGAAATGACAAATATATTGTAGCTGATGCGGAAATGACAACTATCAGAAACGAACATGTTGTGATCCTGTACTGGAATAGCTCTGGTTACCTGTGGTTATACCTCCAGCCTGGTGAAACTAGACCAAGTATGCATCATTTCCAGGGAAACCTTCACATAAAAGAAGTAGCAAAATCCAACACAAGAGGCAGCTAATTCAAAACAAAATGAAAAAAAGAAATAGATTAGTGGTATCCAAAAACTGAGAGGTGACTGTAAAACATCACCTTCAAGGGCAATGGTGATATTACACTGATTGGTGAGTCTGTTAAAGGCAGTGACATGGAAAAAACAACGTCACAAAAGACATTTTGCCTCACTGACAGCTAGAAGATTCAAAATAAAATCATGGAAAGTATAAATGTCAAATCCCCCAGAAAATATGGAAAATCTGTGACTATGAAACCATTGATTAAATTCTATATAGCATAAATATATTTCTGCTGCCTTAAAGATGGTCCTAATAAGTGACTGATTCCCACTAAATGTAGTAAAAAGGTGATACTCGGTCTAAGGATTTAATAGATATGGGGATTGCAAGCCACAGTGAAAGATGAGGGTTGAACAAAAGAAGGGAGAGAAGAAGGAAATGGTAAAAGCGGCAAGTTTTGCTCCGTGAGTAGCTTACTTGGCTTTCTACCAAAGCCATTATTTCTGTCTCTCTGCAGACTTCGGTGATGTAGCCATAAACTGTGGATCTTATAAGACATCCTGGTTAGACTATGGAGGAGGCCCTGCACTAATTCATGCCTTGGAAGTTTTAGGAGCGACTAGATCTACTTTTATTTCTTCTTAATAAACTAGTAGAGAACATTAGTAGAGAAACTAATGTGCCTGCAAGAACCATGGAGCTCATGGAGCAAATATGTCAGAAAGCATAGTTTTTACTTTCCTTTATAACCATGCCTTGATAGGGTCTGCACATCTGGCACAGTCGAAGGTTTAAGGTTTATTGGAAATTCAAATACGGCTTTCAAAGAAAACTACATAGGAAATGCAACTACCAAGGACTTACTTACTTTTTCAATGAATTAAACCTCAGTGGAACTTACTTTGCTATTTTAAAAACTGCACTCAAGCTGCAGCTAAATCATTCCTGAGGGTAAAGCAACACGAACTGAGCGGCCGGCACTTTCCTTGAGAGAGTGCATTAGCTAGTCTAAAAGCAAGATAAAATGTGCTTTCCTTGACAGCATCTGACTCCATTTGGTCCATTTCCTGCTTCACACGGTGCAGTAGAAGTCTCTGTCTCTGTCTAGAAGTCTCTGTCTAGAAGTCCATCTAACGGACTTTGGTTCTCTTCATTCTTGCTCTAGCAATTGCTAGAAAAATGTTACTAATTCTTTTATGCAAAATTACCAAAGAGAGATGAACAAAATGAAGAATACATAAAGAATACATAAAGAATATAAAATATGGAAAATTTGTATTGGAAGGAGATGATTGTACTCAAGTTTTCCCTGGCAATTGAAGTGAAGCAATCATTATACAGAAGAGCCATTTTCAGACTCACACATTTTTATATGTAGAAAATGTGTATCTGTGAGTGTATTATACCTATTCTGGGTTTTAGGCTAAGGCAGTTCTGGGTTAAAATTCTATAATTCAAGATTCAATTGTTTTATTTTAACCTAGGTGGTTCTAAAATCTTTAGATTTGCTTTGAGACTCTTAGAACAAAAGGTGGAGAGACTAGTTAGAGGAGAGACTGAAACAACACTATAAACTTCAGTCTAGATTGCAGCACTGGATTGCATGTGTAATTTTACTAGTTACATACATATGCATCTGTATTTCTTAAGTTATTATGAAACAAATAGATGAAGCAAGGTTACACATACTCACCTAGAAATGTTCCAAGATGCTATTTGCAGAAATTAGAACTAGAACGAAATAATGATTTGCCAATCTAGAATGAATCACATGATCACATCACATTGCCTTTAAGGAATTAGCCAGTATGTTTAAAAGTTATTTGATTTGATTTGGGGTTGAAGAACAGAAAAATGTTACTAATTCTTTTATGCAAAATTACCAAAGAGAGATGAACAAAATGAAGAATAAGAGATTAAAAGATCACATCTTGCTCATATTAAAATCTTTCAAAGGTTTCCCACAAAAAATAGATGTGCAGCCAATAAATTTATATAGAAAATATAAAAATAAAAGAAGTTTAATCAAGAAACTATTAACTAAGTTCTTTGAAAAAATGTTGGATAGCTCATTTGGCAATACGAAAATCTCATGTGTGGATAGACATACTGGAACTTTATTGAGCAGATGGAGAGTGAGTTACCTTTGCAAAGAAGAAAATTACTATTTCCAAGAGGCAAACAAATTATGAAATATGGAATAAAATAAAAACTGGTAGAGAATCAAATGGGAATTATTTGAGCATATCTTTTACCTGGATTCAATGCAGTATCTTTCTTTAGTGGTAAAGTCAACTGTAGTTTTTAGTATTGTCACACCAAGTCATAAGAACTACAGCTTGGGTGATATTTAGCTTAAATTATTATTTGGCATGTATTTGTCAAAGAGCAAGCAGTGACTGAGTTCTTTTATTCTCTAAATTCTGATAAAAGGGATAACTTGAAGCAGTGTCCTATCCATCATTTTAGTTTTATTTTTGCACGTTTTTATGCAGCTTAATGACAAAGTTAAGAAAAATTCAGCTGTGACAGTCCTTATCTGGAGATAAACGCATTTCCAAGGAAACAGATGTTCCACTTCTGTAAGATGGAGATAGAGGTGACTTTGTAACTTCTTTTTACTTGATTGTGGTAAAAGTCAGTGTCAGGCGGTTGCCATTGCCTGTCAGTTCACTCGTGGTGCAGGAGGCCAGCAGAAGACATTGTAAGTCGAGAAATGCCAAAGTAAAGTGTTAATAGGTTATAAGATGTACCACATGCCGGGCATCACCCACTCTGTGCTCAGACTTCAACAATATAGACAGTGCTAAGATGAGAGGGAAAACTCAAGAGATGTACCGTTCAGCACTGGAAGGGTCTGTTTCATTAACTAAATACATAGAATATTGGCATTTCTTCTTGCCATTCACACTAGGGTTACCAGTACCATAGAGGTTACTGTGTTAGAACATACTGATGTCCTCCTTGAAGTTATATATGTTTTGTGTCAGCAATCAGCAGCAGAAACTTTGAGGGCAGTTCTCCAGGGAATGAGACATAGACACTTCTACCTACCTTTAACCAATATGGCTTGCCTTTGTAACTGATGAATGACTTTTTAAAAATCATTTTCAAAAAATAAAATCCAGCTTTTATCCTTTCTGATTTAATATAATGGTCTTATTAGGTACATAAATATCTAGCGCTTTAGAATTTGCTGGGTTTCATGTCTTTTTTGCTTTTGCTTTAAAGTAGTTATCATAGGCAGACGTGAAATGTAACACCCCCTCATTAAAATAAACGCAATGTTGTGACACAAAGTGACAGAAGCAAGGAAGTCCCAAGGCAGTGTTCGTGCCAGCCTCCTCTCTCGTAGAATTGCCAAGACGTGCTGCAAAAGAAAGATCTTCCCTTGCAGTATTTACAGGCAGTAAGGTTAACAGAAAAAGAGGTCAGAGGGATTTCTTTTTATTGGTGTTCAATGGTTTTTTTTCTCTGAAATTCCACAAATAGCACATTGTGCCAGGACACTTAGGAGGCACTGCTGTTTGCGATCTATTTGCCCAGTATGCTCTGGATGACAGAATATTGCCTACAAAAATGTCCCTGGAATAGGTGATTTTCTAGAATGACAACAAAGTAACCAAACAACCAGACACCAAAACAAGAAAAAAATCATGTCTTTTTAGTCCATTCAGTTATATTTTTGCAATGTTAATACTATTACATCAGTCTTTGCTTTAAAAGACCCATACATTTTTAAAACAGTTTATAATAATCAATTCTGCAAGGAGCTATTTTTTTTTCTGGTGGTGACACAGAAGGCCATTTTACTGTGGCTCCCTCTGCAAGAGAAATGCTTTTCTAGAACGGCTGAAATAAATGGGTACTATTTGACAGGAAGTATCATTCCCAGGTATCAGGCCTGTCCAAAAATGCCATTTCCAAAGGACTACTCAACCTAAAGCATGTTGCTGAAGGAAGAAAATACTTCTGTGCGGAGCTTGTTCTCTCATGTTCACCTTTGATATTCCCCTGTAAACTGAGTACAAATATATTTGCCAAAGTAAGGTAGCATTTCATTTTGATATGTAAACATATTGACATAAAACATATTCATTTTAGGATTAAACAAGGTTTAACCCACACAGTGTGACAGAGTTTGTCAGAAATGAGTTTTACAGAAAGTCACAGCTCCACAATACAGTGCACATGGGTAGTTTGGATGCAGATGGGCGAGTTAGAGATGTTAGGCATCTCTAGGAAGAAGAGTTTTAACATCCTGAGGTGCAAAATAAAACTATATTTGCATTGGATGTGAGAAGGGCTCTATTAAAGAGCAAAAGGAAGGAGAAACTTGGGCATTTCAGTGACTAACATAGTAGGTCTTTGTAATTTATTTTTCTATGGGGAAAATTACAGTAAGTTACTGTATAGGCAACATTCCTAGAAGGACTTGGGACAGGCGGCCCTGAAAAACTCTGCTCCCAGCTGCAAACAACTTGCTTGCCTCAGCTTTGCAGATCTTCATCCAGAATTTCAGACTAATTACAAGCTTGACAAAATGCTGGAAGTGAAATCAAGACTGCCTGAGCAGGCAATTAAATGCCTAGAAATGCTTTTCAAAGTAGGTTTTCTTAGACTCATCTTTCCAGCAGACAGTAGAGTTATGATGTTTCATTTTCATTTAAAAAATCATCTAATATGCATAATGACATTAGAGAAACAAATGGTTCAAGATTTAGCAAGTTTAGTCAGGATAACATCTTGTAGTCTAGCCTTTGTCTTCTGTTCTGAAATGTTAAATATTTCCTAGCTTTGTACTGGGAGTCTTAGTAGTTAAACTTACCCTGCCTGGTACCTGGAGCAGAAGGAATACAAGCCAAGTAGGGATTAGCTTCACACATTTTGAAATCCTCAAAAATCTTCATTCAGTTCCAATTTAGGCAATGAAAGCTTCAAAGGACTAAAGCAGGTCTTTTATGGGAAGAAATCTGAGTTCGACAAGCTACTCATCAAAGATTTAAATTCACGTGTTCCCTCCCTTCCTCCGCAAGCAGATGAATGTCCTGATGGTTGAGCTACTCAACCCCAGACAATCTCAGCCCATCAAGCCTGTGGGAGGTGAAGTGTACTGTGTTTTAGTTTCAGCAAAACATGGAATATTAATTGATCCAGCAAGGAGATGGTACAAAGAGAAGCAGGGCTCTGCAATTTTGATTAACTCTAAGCAGACAGATGGGGATAGGTGTCCTAGTTTTCCTTCCTCATCCTGAATTCTTTATGATACTGTTTGCAAAAGATTTGCAAAAGATGGTACTAAATCCTTGTGAGAGAGGCTGGCCATAACTGTCCCCTCCAGTCATGGCCTTTTTTTCTTGGCAGAAGATGCAGTCTTACATGAATGGAGCCTGCTGACAAAGTTCTGAGAAAAGTGTTTTAATAGGAGAAAGGAACCATATGCTGGCACTTCATTACCTTCCAGGCTGCCTGGATCTGGGTCTCTCTGGGGCAGTTGCCTACCTTCATTGATTCCAGAGCTGTGCCAAGCCCCTCCTTTGGGGAGGAAGGCCCAGCCACAGCACTTGATGAACTGTAGTGAGCTGGAGAACTGACTGTGCCATGACTCTTCAGTGGGTCTGAACCCTGACTCTAATCATAGACTCATTTCCACAACTCTGTTTTCTTACTATTAAAAAGTAAGATAATAGTTCCATGCCACTTCATGAACACATGGAATCAGTGATTTCCTGCTAGGATGCCCTCTCTCTGAGAAGAAGGAAGTAACAAGAAGCATCACTTTCCCAGGCAGAGCAGAAAAATAGGTCAGCACTCTCCAAGCAGGAAAGCTCTCTCCTGCTGGAGAAATGCCTTGCATGTCTTGCCATTGAGCTGGAAGTTGTTTGATGTGATACACTCATGATTCTTTAGTATAAACAAAAATGAGCCAAACCCCAAAGCACTAAGGATTTGAAGTGGGTTGGCTTTTGTTGATTTTTTTTTAATGATTGGAAATCTATGTACTTGCGCTTGCTAGTAGAGCCCTAGGCAGCCTCAAGGAGAGTTCTAGAATTGTTCCAGCTTGATTACAACCACAAGCTCCAGGACATGTTTTGAGTGCATTTGTGCCTATGCAACTCCAACCCAAATCCCACATCAGACATGTTTGAATAGGTTTGGAAAAGCTTTTCAGTGACTCATCACTGCTTTGTGTGCTTAGCAGGATAGGAATTAAGAGCTTTTCCCTGACATGCTTTATGTATAGCTTTACCTCAGAGATGAAAATGTTTAGGAAAGAAAAACAGAGAATGAACATCCATCCTACATTTTTTTAATGGAACAATGTTCGCATCCTACCCACTGCAAGTTGATTTAAACCTTATCAGTGAATTAAATGTACATTTTGTATTTGCTAAATGCATTCTGATGATGGATGCCTCTGTGTTAAAGCTCCTATACTTAAACAAATATGGCCATGAAATTTCCAGCCTCTGCTTGGAAACAACAGGAATCACAAACTACAAGTGATGGTCTCCAAATGAAGATACATTTGGTAAGGAGCTTTATATGGCAGAACAGTCCTTCACAAGACTAAATTGACCACATGCTCTTGTGGTCCTAGGATCGTATTAACGTGTGCAATGTAATAAGGTCATGCTCAACATGGAACAAAAAACTACATGGGACATTCTGCCATTCTCTTGCTGTTGCACCAGCAGTTTCCAGGTGTGCTTTGTGCAAAAGTCACTTTGCTTTGTGCAACTTCTTGGCAGACAAAGGATTTAGAGACTACCTGCACATAGTGTGTAGATTCCCAGGGACAGGGAGGCATAAAGACCTTCAGGAAAAGGGAAGTAGCTTGGTGTCCCAGCTTCAGAGGGTTTACATACCCTGGTGAGTGGGTTTATCCTGCATTATGAAGAAGCCCAGGACACTGGTAGTGTTACATTCATCCAGTCTCCAACATTGAGAGGTATTTGATCTATGACTGCAGGATTTCTACAAAACGGTTCTGCTACCTCTCATAGACCTATTGAGAGGAAAGCTATAAAGTAGATCTCTCCCTGTTCCCGTTTAGTTATGAAGGCCAAAGAACTGAGAGTCAAAATCACAGAATCACAGAATGACTGAGGTTGGAATGGTTGAAAGGTTGGAAAAGATGAAAATCATCCAGTCCAATCGCCCCTGCTCCAGCAGGGACCTAGAGCACAGGGCACAGGGTGGCATCCAGGCAGGTTTGGAAGATCTCCAGAGAAGGAGACTCCACAATCCCTCTGGTCAAGACTGTTCCAGAACTCTTTTGCCCTCACAGGAAAGAAGTTATTCAAACATCTTCAAACAAATCTGCAGCATTTTCAAATAAATACACCAGTCATCTGAAATTGCAGCAGAAGCATTTTGAGGCCTGAGCAACCATGCACATATCTCTAATACTAGTGCTACTAGAAACCTGAACAGGATGTACTATCCATTATATCCCTGCATCCGTAACAAGTCTTGCAGATTTGTTGTTTTTATATATCAAAGAGCAGAGATTTTCTGTAGCGACTGACTCTGGCATCAGGTAATTCCTGTGAGCAACTCAGGTGGTGATGAATCAGGCCTTTTTTTTCTTTTCTTTTTCCTTTCCTTTATTTGGCAGATTTACATGAGGTGTGGTATAACCCTCACTACTTTGAGAGTATAGAGAATGACGGGCAGAGAAGCCTTTGTGTGAAGTCGCCTCTCATCTCAGTTGGATTTTTCCTTGCAAAGCTATATTTTTGAGAGGAAAGGTTGCCTGCCAGCTGACACTGACATTTTTATACATAACCCATTCCAGAAAATATCTACACGTTCCCTCCATTTTTAAAAATGACTATTTAGTCTGTCAGTAGTAGCACGAGAGATTTGAAAAGGAATTGTGTGGGCAGAGAGGGCATATGAAATGCATTAGCAGACCATGAAGCCTGCCTACAGAGTAGGAAAAACAGCGTGGTCTAACTTTGACAAAACAGGATGAAATACAGGAGTTGGGTCATCAGCCATTTCAGCCTTAGCTATGGCTTCTGAGCTGTTAATCATTACTGCTAATTATGGCTCTATTGGGCTTTTCAATGTGATTACCAGCCCATGGTATGTGGATTAAATAAGCCTCTTTCCCTCTTGCGAGTCCCCATGGAGTTGTCAGTCGTGCTGCTGACCTCAAAGGAAACAAAATCCTACAAGTAAAAGAGAGTAAATCCTGTGATCTTTTCCCAAACCAATCCTGTTGTATAGGCTGGGAATTCCTACAGAACTGTGCATACGCTCAGCCCTTCTTGTCTAGGAGCATGGATGACTCCTTAGGCTAACACGCAGGTGCAGTGCTTGAAACAGCTGATGTAGGTCAGGTTATAAATGGATTTATCTACTTTAAAATTCACTTAAGATTCAAAAATACCTGTGACAGGTGGAGAGAGAAGCACATGAAAAAAGGAAATCAGAAGTCTGTTTGGAAGTGGGTCTGATTTGTTCTGAGGAAGCTGGTGACATGCTGACTATGTATAATTTTTTAGAACAAAGAGTCTCAGCCTCCTTTAAACCTGGAGAGTTTTCTCTCACCTATGTAGGCATGTGCCAGTAAGAATAGGAAGGTAGGACTATAACCAAACTGCTCATAACTTGAAAAGGAATGATTTTTCAATCTGAGGACATGTGATTTAAGGCCTGTTTTGCTTATTGTTCAGAATACTTTGTATATTTAACAATTTGTACAGCACCAATATTTTAAATGACTTCTTATGAACTCATATAGGTGATTCCCTGTTACAGAGAAGCTGCCTTGTAAAGAGCTAAAGTGCAGAGAAAAGACAAGCGGAGAATCTGTCAGTTTGCTGATGACAGGATTGCAGGAGATTCTTATATGAAATCTCTCCTTGTCCTCACACGTTTGGAGTCACAGGCTTCTGAGAAGAAAGCAAGGAAATTACAGGTAAGGAAGTAGTCACTATTAGCTGGGAGGTTCTTGGTGTGTCAGGAATTGTTCTGTGCTTCAGCTGTTGCAATAGGAAAACAGTAAATAATTAGCTTGTTGCAATGGGATCTTAGTCCTAAATCATGTAAGAACAGGCCATGAAAAGAATAAAACTGAAGGATGCCAAGACTTGTATTTTTCCATGAAAACTCATCCAGGAACATATGAACATCAAGAAGTAAGAGTTAAAGTCTGCAGAAAGAATAGGCAGTGGGGTCAAGCACATCTCCTTTGCACAGGATGTTAACAAGGTTTCCCTAACGTAATAGCTGTGCGGCAAAGGTTTGATGGCAGAGCAGGTTTCTGCTGTGCAGGAATGGATCATATGACATATGTTCAAATGATCATATGTTTTAGCTGAGGAGACACTATTCTGAGTGGTAATCAAGTGTTTTGAAATGCAAGATGATGTGCTGCATGTGTTCTTATTTTAGAAATACTATTTCCTATGTAATCATTTTAAGATGAAAACACTAATTGTTGCAAATAATGCAAATGAAAGCCGAGCACAGATTCCAGCATGCATGCCTGCATGCTTATTTCAGGTGGTAGTCTAAACAGTTAAGCTTTTATTTAAATATTCAAAACTTCTGTTAAATCAAGAATCTGAAAACTTAGCAGTAAAGTAAGAATCTATCTGTCATGTAATTATAATTATGAAAATGGGACATTATTAAAATCCTCTCCATACCTCGTGGATTTTTGGGGGGAGAGGTTGAAATATTGGTTTCCTTATTATGTTGTCATTGTTCTAGACTTTTGCTTATAGTACTTACACAAAGTGAGTTACCGTTATGTTATTTTTGGAAATTTTAAATCAATAATATTGAAATGATAGATTACTAGCTTCCTAGTCCTCCCCCAAAGGGAGAAATAATGTAAACCACAGGCAAACACTCTAGTTTCATCAATCTATATAGCATTTTCTAGGGTAGTCATATAACAAACAACATTCATCATTTGTTTTGGAACAAAAAGTGAAACTTCTGCGTTGCAGTTAACTATCTCTAAAAGTAAGCAGTAGTTAGCAAGGCTTATTTTAGATAAATACAAAAAGAAAGGAGAAAATTCATAAATTTGAGAATATAAAAGAGGGCTTGACATAACACTCACAAGAAGACCAGCTGTTCATAAAATTCTTTTCCCTCCCTGATGGAGATGCCTAAGTAACATTTATGTTATGTTAATCAATGATAGCTATATTATACAAGGTCTGCAGAAGGCTCATGTCCTTCTGGAGCAACAGCCTGAGACCAAGCAGGAAAAAAATAAAGATTTTAAATAGCACAAGGCTATCTGTAGACAACTGAATTGTGCCCCATGATATCTTCACAGCTGACAAATTTGTGTTTTTATCTTGCAGAATGGTGATATATATGCAAAGAACTTCTGAATTGAGGTTAAAATTGGAAGATAACGAATCTGAAATGCATGTCACAAATAGAGAACTAGCTTTTCCTTGACTTAAGAGAAGGAAGCTCTATGTTGAATATTTGTGTTTTCTTTGTACCTGGGTTTTTCACTTTCTTTGCAGTACAGCTCACTAGCCCCTCAGATCATTCTTTATAAATATCCTGGCATGCTGAACTGGAAACAAACAGTTTTGTAGGCCCATGAGTCTTGCTCACTTTGGGAGAACACTTACTGGCATGGTAGGTCTCCAAGGCTGCTCCTTGGGTATCAAAAACAGATGCTGTATACTCTGGATTGCTTTAACTCTGTGCAGTAAAAGAATATATATGAAAGAGCAAATATACTGAAAATCCATACTTCAGTACTCATTGATTAACTGGTTCATGTTGTAGAGCACCTACCTCGTGTTTGACAAACTCACAGACATAAAACGTTTGGCTTAATCTAACAGTGATGACAGGCAGCCAGTCCTTATGATTGCTATAAAATTTTGGGGAATTTTACTAGTAATGACACTTACAAAGTGTTCATACATACGTGCACTCACGAAAGAACTTAACATTGCAGCATATCTAACTGAACATAAGTGGAAAATAGAAACTGGTAAGGACAAATAAAGCACTTCCAATGGCTGCCCTGCCAATCAGTTCCTTTTTTTATTTAAAAAGTAAAAATGGCAAAAGACAAGTTTAATAACAGCCACTTTGTCCTACCATTGACATTGATATTTCACAGCACAGCAACTTCTGCCATCTTGTGCTGATGTTATCATGTGATGTTATCATTGGAATTGGAAGTTGCTACAAGAAGGTGGTATCTTCTCCAGCTGATTCTTGCTACTTACACTGTTGCAGTTTTCCTGTAAATCATAGGACTTACATAACATCCTTTAGATATTTCAGGCAAAAAATAGTGTCATATTTCATTACCGCTTGCTTAAATGTGTCTCCCTGAGATTGTCTAAAATGAGTTATGGACAACAAATACAATCCCTTCAGCAAGTTGAAAATGGTCTTCATCAGGGAGAGAGCAACAAATACCCTGGGGGAGACAGATACTGTCTGCAGTCTGCACCGCAGGCTACAAAACAAGAGTCTGTCTTCATCCTTAATCTGTCACTAGTCTTCAGAGAGAGGGAGGCTATTAGCATGGAGAAAATGCAATCATCCTGCTTTGCAGAAAATCCTCCACTGCTTTATATAGTTTATAACTTCATATCAAAATATGTTTACCAGGCCAGGGAACTTTCATGATTGAAGCATAGTGGTGTGCTAGACTGCAATTCTCAATCCATAAATCATCTCCACATCTTCGTATTTTTTGACTTGATTAGCAAATGTCCATTTCTAGAAAGAAGAGAGTATTAAAGGCTTATTTAAGGAGACAATTTTAAGAACTATCTCCTCTTTAAGAACGTCTCCAATTTTAACTTGATGCTTAAAAGTGCTTTTTGATTACTTTAGTAGATGGGAAATAATAGTAATTTTTAAATGTATCACAGAATCACAGAATGGTTATGGTTGGAAGGGACCTCTAAACATCATCCAGTCCTACCCCTATGCTTAAGCATAGGGGACACCTAGACACCTAGAGCATGTTGCACAGGGTCACATCCAGGTGGGAATCATTAACAAAAGCATTGATATGATGCAAATGGTCACTGGACATGGCCAACAACAATGTGTTTTGTTAGAAAGTTTTACATTTCTAATTGTAGGATAGGATTGTGTAGCTGTTAGGAAATATGCCTTTTACCCACACATTTTTCCATACATTTGAAGGACTGAGTAGCATCAGTAGTTACTGCTGACATTTTACTTATCTTCATAGTTTCTATACACTAATTTGTTTTCTTCACTAAGATTCTCTACATAGAGAGCCATTTAAATTATGTATATGCATTCGTGGTTTGTCATTGAGTGAATAGATAATTATTACAAAATCTTTATGAAAAATACAGATAAAGATATCTTATTTGAAAATATTTCTTTGTTGCTGGCAAGAGTTCAATAGGTAACCAGGAAATATATAATGCTAGTTACAAAACCGATTCTTATTGTCACAAAAGGAATAGAGATTTTTCACAGAATCATGTAATTAAATGCAACATTATCTATTGACAAAGAAAATCCATTCCCGTGAGGGATAGAGCAACAGTCAATATTCTGGACACTTGAAGTATGACTGTAGTTAGTCTGTTGGTCAACATTATTTATCTATTGAAGATAAAAAGGAAGATAAAAAAAGAAAAAGGGAGAAAGATCTACCAATGCTTCAGAAACAGGCTGCTACACAAACTAAAAAATCTATGGCATATTATAAAACTAGCTGAAAGGAAATGTTTTGGTCTTTCTCAGGGTCTCAGGACTTGAGAGGTTTTTGGCCAGGATGCTTGCTTGGATCGAAGCCCTCCTCATCAGGAATTATGTTTGTACCCGAGAGTGTGTTTGATAATCATCTGAGTAATTCATCTGAAGCAAATCCAGATGGCCAAATGCTGCCCTTTATTTCTTTCTGAAGCAGTATGAGGCCTGGAGATAGATTAGGAGGGAAAGATCAGGGGTAAAAATAATTACTTCTTGGCATTAACTATTCTAGCCATAATTTCCTCGATCCTTTTTTTCCCATTTTTTTCCTTCACATATTTTTCATCTATTTTCTAAGGTTTGCCAGTCAGGATTTAATCTGATAGTAAACTATATATGAGAATAAGATTTGATTATAAGATTTGTTATACTGCTATGATGATTACTTAGCTAAATGCCAGAAAATCTTTTCTAGAAAAGCTGCATACCATACTGACTCCTGATCACATCACAGCGTATCGTTATTGTTTCTATTAATTATGTTGTGCCCTAGATTTTAATAACGTGACAATTAACTAAATCCATATAAATCATGAAGAGGGTGCTAGCTTTGCTATTGCCTTAACTGCAAAGCATTTTGCCAGAATAACGTCAGGCTACATATTATTACAACCTACAAAGTCATTCTTTTACTTTCAATAGCCATATTTTATCTAGCTTTTTCAATCTTCTTTCAGATTATTTAGCAAAAATATGCAAAGGAGACCCAATTTACAGACTTTTAAAGGACATTCTGGCATAAACGGTTCTGGAGGTTTCTGCACTGCATTGATGACAACTTTTTGACGCAGGTTGTGGAGGAGGAAGAGTGGGTCAGATAGCATCTAAGGAAACTCAACATCCACAAATCCATGGGCCCTGATGGGATGCACCCCAGAGTGTTGCCGGAACTGGCGGATGTCAAAGCCAAGCCGCTCGCCATCATCTTCGGAAGGTCCTGCAGAACGGGGGAGGTGCCGGAGGACTGGAAGAAAGCCAACGTTACTCCGGTCTTTATAAAGGCAAGAAGGAGGATCCAGGCAACTACAGGCCAGTGAGCCTCACCTCCATCCCCGGAAAAGTGATGGAGCAGCTCATCCTGGCTGCTGTCTCCAGACACGTGGAGGAGAAGAAGGTGCTCAGGAGTAGCCAGCATGGATTCACCAAGGGGAAATCATGCTTGACTAACCTAATCGCCCTCTATGATGGAGTGACTAGCTGGATAGATGAGGGCAGAGCAGTGGATGCAGTCTATCTGGGCTTCAGCAAGGCTTTTGACACTGTCCCTCACAGCATCCTCCTGGGCAAGTTACAAAAGTGTGGGATAGATGAGTGGACACAGAGGTGGATTAGGAATTGGTTCTGTGGCAGGATGCAGAGAGTGGTTGTCAATGGTGTGGAGTCTAGTTAGAGACCTGTAGTTAGCGGTGTCCCCCAGGGGTCAGTCCTCAGTCTAGTCCTGTTCAATTTATTCATTAATGACCTGGATGAAGGCATGGAGTGCTCCCTCAGCAAGTTTGCTGACAATACCAAACTGAGAGGAGTAGCTGACAGCCCTGAGGGCTGCGCTGCCATCCAGAGGGACCTGGACAGACTGGAGGACTGGTGGTGGGAAATCTCATGAAGTTCAACAAGGACAAAGGCAGTGTCCTGCACTTGGGGAGGAATAACTCTGGACACCAGTATAGATTGAGGGTTGTCCTGCTGGAGAGCAGCCCCGCAGAGAGGGACCTGGGTGTCATGGTGGACGACAAGTTGACCATGAGACAG
>JAUBOD010000048.1:580594-594905 GCA_032353885.1 Nothura maculosa | reverse complement strand
ACCCTGCGTGTGCAGGGGGGTTGGACTAGATGACCTCTGAGGTCCCTTCCAACCTTAAGCATTCTATGATTCTATGACATATTTTTTCTTTAACATTCTTCTTTGAGAATACCTATGATGTAGAAAGACTGAAGTTTCCCATTTTAGAGGCCTTTTAGCAGAGTTGAGTAACTGTTCACTTACTGACACTACAATGATCACAAATAGTATTATCTGTAATTTTCCATTCTAAGTACCAGTATCTGGTTTCTTATCTCTTCTGATATAAATATTTCTATTAGTTTGATTGATAAGATATGGAAAATAAAAGATAAAACAAACTGGTTTCCATTTTATATCTGGCTACAAGCCTGATTATAAGCTTTCCCAGCACACATGGTAATTTTGACTGTGGTATTTGGGGGCAGTAAACACACTTTGATGGGATGTCAGTCATTTTCCATCAGAAGATCTCAGATATTTCTGAAGCTTTTTGAGTGCCATTTGGGAATTTTGATTTGAAATATCCTAAGGCTGACTTCCCTATGTGATTTGGAGCCAAGAGGACTTCTGCATACTGTCCAAGGATAACTGAATTCAGATGCCTACAAGCATCCTAAAAACAGCTTAGGCCATAAAATCTGAAAAGGATCATTTTTTTCAGTGCTGAAATTACCAACACTTCCATGAGGCCAAAAGTGACAGTCTTTGTAGGCATTAAAAAAAGCTAACAGAGATTGTTCTCAGAAAAGTTTGACAATGTAGTTTGTCTATTCAATGCAGGTTTTCGTTGATGACTGACTGATGCTTTTCCGAGTCACTTGCTTACTGTAACTTTTTACTTTGAATTCTGAAATTAATGCAAACTATAGTATTGTTCCTGCAATCATAGTAGTAAGGCCTGATTATTATATTACTATAAAGCCCCATGCATTTTAATTAAATTCCAAATTTAGTATATTTTAAAATGGAGTAATGGCCAGATTGAGTATATTTTGGAAGGAAAATAACATATAACTGATCTGAAGCTGAAACTGTGTCTCTTAATGCTCTACTTAAATTCAAAGAGCGAAATCCTGACTGTTCTTCCACTGCTTTCCGTTAATTGTTTGAGATCAAGTGTTCAAGGGCTCCCTGCTGTCTCAGTGCTTGACCAGTCTGCTTCCGTGTGTGTCAGGCATCTGTCTGCTGGCCTACCAGCCAGGAAGTTAATGTCCACTGTGCTGAAAATGTGCTGAAATGTGCTGAAAATGGAAATTCACTGGGGGATATATGCTGCACACAGGCCTCTTAGTATGCCAGGAATACTGCAAAGTGATACTCTGACATTTATGCTGATAGCAAACTGGAAAATTTAAAGTGAATCAGAGAAATAACATCCCAATAACCTTTAGTTTCTATTAGCTCTTTAGTTTCACTGAGAAAAGCTGAGTACAAAAGTTTTTTGGAATCAAGGTAATAGCAGGAAGAACTACCACTGGAGCCTAAGCTCATATGATTTGAAACAGCGTGTTGTTGTCACTCAGGTACTTAAAAAATAGGTCTTGGAATATATTCAATGAATTTTTAAACAAGAAACTTAGCTTTTGCTCTAGGAGGTTCTTCTGGGACATTCTCACTTGCTATGCATTGCCACCTCTGAAATTTGGTACTTGTGCTTTTAATTTTTAGTAAAACCAGATATGAAGTGGTTGTCTGAAAAAGAAAGCTAGAGAACTTGAGACCTAAAAGGATGTTCATTCTGAATTTTGAAGGGAGGTTTACAAAATTCCATATAAGTTTACCTACTATATGTCTACTAAGCCAAAGAGCCTTTTGTTTTTCTATTGAAGATCTATTTCTAGATTGAAAAGCTTCTTCCTTAACCACATTCTAAAAATATTAACGTCAAAAACTGGTTTAATCTTCTCAAAATCTTTAGAGAGAGAAAGTTTGAAAGTTTAGAGAGAGAAAGTTAGAAAGAGAAGTAAACTGCCCTCTCAAAATTCGTACCTATCTCCTGAGATTATCAAGGATATTATTTTTCTTTGTTTCACAATTTAAATTCTACTTTTATTCTACTGTTACATTTACATTCTAACACCAAATTCCATTCTGTTTACTGAGCTAGAATTTAGAATTTAGTTTAAAGAGACAATACAGATCAAATTTCTTCTATCTTTGTAAATATTTGCAGATTCATCTTCTTCCTGATTCTTCCAAGTCCTTCATGGGTCCTCATGACAAACTAAGATTTTCTGATTGGATACAAAGTGCCTAGAATTCAATTCATGGTACCTACGAGTAATTGGTATTTTGCTAATTCAGAATTCTCATTAATCTTCATCTCTCTGCTCTTCATACCATGCACATGAAACTCCTAGACGTAGGTTGGCCAGAGCTCCTTTTTAAAAAAATGGTGCTCAGAGAGTAGATCAGTGAGTGACCAACCCAGTACTCCACATAAGCTTTTTTTTTATAGTCCAGCCCAGTTGTGGCATACTTGGCTTCAGAGAAATCTGCTGGAGTCCTCTGCTTAAAAAAGAACATGCAAAGACAAGTCTGCAAGAGGTCTCTGATATGTGAACCAAGAGCTATTGCTTCACATATTGCTTCACAAGAGGTATATGCTCTGTGGTATATTTAACTAGATTTTAACATCTGTCTTATGGCTCCCAGAGACTTAGTATATCCATGTCCATGTCCTTCTGTGTGTATTAGTCTTCTGATAAAAGATAGTGTTCCTTACTAAAGGGATCACAAGGATACATCTCCCTCCAGCATCCTTTTATTCAGGTAGAGCTTCTGTGGAAGTGTAATCCATCAATAGAGTGGAAACTCAGCTATAAATATAACTCTTCTTTAGAATTATTCATATTTTAGAACAGAGTACTTTTCATGAATGATAAATACTTAGTTTTCATGCATTAATTAATAAATTATTAATGTTATATATATAAACTATGTAACTATTATATTAACAAATCATTTTGTATATATTTTGCATAACTAATATCTGATTTGTATATCTGATATTCTAGGGCAGAACTCGTGTCCTCCTTTTGGTTCCACTTTCCCTCAACATTTTCTAAATTTTTGCACTAATAAAAAATCAGAAAAAAATGTCAAATTCACCTCTGTTGTTAGTGTCCTTGTTCCTTCTTATTGTCATCAAAATTAAGAAGGATTTGCTATATTGCTATATTCATCTAGCTGGCATCAAAATTTCATTATGCTTCTTTTCCCAGCCAAGTACAAAGAGATTTTGCTGAACAAAAATCATGTTATGTGAAAAGTATTGCCAGACTCATATAACACAGATCTCCAGAAACCACACCATGAATGTTTTGCCTTAAACAAGTTTTATCTGTACTTTCTGTGTGTATATGTGTTCCTCTGTGTATTTGTACTTTACATTTGTACACAAAACTTCGGAGGCTCAGTGGCTTTGATGTGGTTTTAGCCGGACAGTGTGTCCTCTAAAATAAATTACTCCTTCTGCATAACAAAACATATAAATAGATTAATATCAGCAAGACTGTCTAAATCTAAGCAGAACTTTGGAGAGGTCTGAATTCCCATCTTAATTCCTTGGTATAACGTAGGACATGTTCATTGGAACACCAACACTCTACAAATGATGAAATATGATACACCTGTACTCTGCCTCTGCAATTAGAGCTTCACCCTGTTATCTGCCTACCAGCAATGTTTTTGGTCTATGCTAATCCCTGAACATCACCTGTAATGCTATGGGAAAGTTAGCCTGGTTAAAATATGCCATAACACAGTACACAAAGTCAAATATCTGGGAAAGTTCAGTACCATGCTTAATTTACTTCTACAGAAATGACTTCAGACTAATAAATTTTTGAATTACCTAATTACCTAATGATTTTTATAACCTGCTTTTGATTTTTAAAGCACTATTTTTAATCTGATATGCACTCATTGTAATAGACCTAAATGGAAGGCACTTAGATCCCCCAGATTTCTTTGAAAATGCTGAAGATACTGCATAATGCTGTTCAGAAAATGAATAAAACTATTTCTATCACTTTGGAGTCAAAAATAAGTTTAAAATAATGGTTACTGCATTCTACTTTTCTTATGGCTCAAGCAGACTTCCTAAAAATCATTTATTTAATAGCAAGACATACTCAGAGGTCATCTGATGCTAAAATAGTTAAGGAACTAATCACTGTAGTGCCTGTATCACTAACAGTGATAGAATATGAAGGACAATCAGCTACCTATTTTTTAAAAGAAGAAAAAATGATACTGAATGATAAACTTCTGGCACTTGA
Organism: Nothura maculosa; assembly: GCA_032353885.1. NCBI lineage: Eukaryota > Metazoa > Chordata > Aves > Tinamiformes > Tinamidae > Nothura > Nothura maculosa. The sequence goes on along the minus strand of JAUBOD010000048.1, from coordinate 590,640 downwards.
TATAAGCAGTAAGCAGCATGCATTTCAAGAACAAAATATATCAGACTATTGTCTTACAATACTTATCTTAGATGTCTTACCTCAGAATATTGTGCTTCTCCACTTCAAAGTAAGCCAACCATATTATCAAAACAAATCAAAACAAAAGAGCATTGGGACTGTTCGGCTTGGAGAAGAGAAGGCTGAGAGGGGATCTGATTTACATGTATAAATACATGAAGGGAGATTGTAAGGAAGAGGGGGCCAAGCTTTTTTCAGTGGTGGCCAGTGGTAGGAAAAGGGTTAATGGGTACAAGCTGAAACACAGAAGAATCAACCTGCAGGTGAGGAGGAACTTCTTTACTGTGAGAGTGGCAGAGCAGTGGAACAGGCTGCCCAGGGAGGTTGTGGAGTCTCCTTCTCTGGAGGTCTTCAAAACCCGCCTGGATGCCGCCCTGTGCCACCTGCTCTAGGTGTGCCTGCTGGAGCGGGAAGGTTGGACCAGATGATCTCTAGAGGTTCCTTCCAACCTTGAAGATTCTGTAATTCTGTGAACAGTTCAAATCAAAATTGCATTAAGAAAGTCAAATTTTAGCTCTTAATGTCTTCCTAAGAGTGTTGTGTGTTATATCTAGGAAAATTATTTCAGTTTGTTTGACATTGGTGAGGCCCAAATCTTCACTAGAAAATCTAATCCATCACATCAAAATCACATTTTCAAAGTGAGTGGTGGGGAAAAAAATAGATCTCAGAAGAAAGTGTGAATGTATAAAATGTGAAAAAGAAGTTGAAATAATTGTCTAGCCTAGAAAAGAAAAAGTATTGGATGGGAGAAGTCTTCTAATAATCTTTAAATATATGGAAGATTGTCTACAGAATTAATGGGATCAATGGTTCTAAACAACAATGGAGGGAGAATCTTTGGTCAGAATATAATAAACCCAAACTACAAGGCTAATCAATTATTATTTATATGCCTGCTTTGCTACCTCTTTCTGTCCTCTCCCTTTTTATCTTCTCTTTTTCAGTGAGGCAGGATGCCTTTATTTGACTATTTACATTACTTCTTACCGTTTTTTATGACCTCCGGAGACATGAGCTGTACTTCACATTAAAATATGAAAACAATACTTTTGAGATAACTTTCATCTGAAGCACATCCAGAGTACTTGCTAAGAGAAACCTTGTATAAGTCTTACAATCGAAGCAGATGACAAGCCTTTGTTTTTATTAGGATAGGATTTGAATCTGTGTTTTTCCATTTATACAAGTACAAAGTGGGTTGCAACACTTTTAACAGTAATGAGATTTTTCTTCTGGGATTGGAGGTTGGAGCACCCTTACAACAAAGACACTATGTCTACTTTTCTTTCATTTTAAAAGGAGAGTCCTTCATCGCTTCTCACATTTAAAAATAAAATCCCAAATCTCTTTAAAGAGTGCACATCTTGGTGGAAGATTGCCTTGAAAATGGCCTTTGTCATGTGTGTAGTTTATCTTGTATTTGGCCCCATTTCCATTCTTCGTTTCTACTTTTTTTACTCCTTCTGGACAGTCATTGAGGGACAGGAATGTCACATTAGAAGACAAAATAACATGAACTGTAAGATCATGTCAGAACATTTTGAGCAACAGCTAATATGACAAACACAGGCAACTGATATTAAATATATATGTAAATATAGATACACATATATATGACAGTACAATCATATAAACTGAGTGAAGTACAAAATATCCCTCCTATTCCTTCCTCTGGGCTTCCATAAAAAAGCATGACCAGCTTGATCTCCTGCTTTCTAGACAATCACTCCTTCAGTGGTCTGTGGGATCTAAAGTGCCATGGCCACATGCATGAAACATGGAACTGGAATAAACTTATTCTTCTTCCTCAAGATAGATTAAAAAGAATTTAAAAAATGTAAAAACTAAACTTTGCTCTATCAGACTAATGACTGAATAGCACTTTTATCCCCCTGCAGCCAGAGAGAGGTGGCATGACTCCAGCTTGGACACTCTATTTAGTTTGACAGCAATGTGATTATGTGTTTATGTCTCATCTAGATTGAATTTATGCTGGCAGGTGGCCTGCTAATTCACAAATCTAACATTAATGAGGGGAGAACGAGGGCTGCAGAGTTTACAGTTACCTGCCTTGCCCTGTATTGGTTTATTCTCTGAAATGTGGGCTTTTGGTCTATCAGATTAGTGGCTAATATGAGCAGGTGACTTGGGAAGAACCAGTTCATTAACTGTTATGGCTGAGGTTAAGCATGTGTTCCCATGGCATAATTAAAGCGAGTCCTAAGGAGAACAGCACGGAAGGTTCCTTGCACAGAAGGAAATGAAGATTGTGTTGACTTTCAGGCTTGTACCCAGTTTGCTTTTCACTGATGTAGTTAACAGGTGTGCTGTGGTGGTGTAGTTTGTTTCATAGATAAAATGTCAGTTACTGACAGCACATGAAAGTACACTCATTACAGCAGAATTGCAAAATACACTTTTCCAATGGCAAATGAATGTTGACTATATCTATATATTGCTTTGCTGTCTTAGATTAATTTGCTTGACATTTGCTGGAATCAAGTATGATCAGATCAAGTGTTTTTTTTTTCTCTCTGTTAACTGACATTACAAAACTATATTCATTTCATACAGAACTTCTACAGACTAAATGTTCTTTTTTTGTCCTGGGCATGTCAGAACTAGAAAAATACTCCCATGTAGAATTACTTTTGACATCATTAAGATACATGAAATTGAAGTGAATGACAAGATGCAGATGAGAATGTCCTAAAAAATATAGAAATATTTATCTTCCTTGCTATTTTTCAAGAGTCAAAAAAAAAACCCCAAAACCTAACCTTGCTCCTCTATTTTTGAATTTCAGCAAAGAGGCTGAATTTTGAATTTAATGTACATGCCCATAAACACCACTGAATGCCAGATAGTGCCTTGGAGTAATCAACAAGCCTGGATCTTGCACTTTTTGCAAATGTTACGTAGCCTGTAGCATTTTGTCTATAAGTCTGTGGAAAGCTCGCAATGTCACAACAACAATCCACTACGTATTAGTGGAAATCATCATCCAAAATATTTAATGTCTGAAGTCATGATGAATTCAGGAATTCTAAGATCTCAGATTTCTAATTCTAAGATCTCAGATTCTCAGAATTCTAAGATTCTAAGATCTGCTTAATGCTTTACATCATGAGGTTTTTCTTTAATTTTTACAAACTCCGCAAATATTAGTTTTTGTTAAACAACAATGATGTTTTTTGATTTAAATGAAAAGTGTTATTAAACTGCTTCAGTTTAAAAAGTTTTTACAATCATTTTCAGCATCAAATGTACTGTGGATATTTAATATCTTTCAGTCAGACAAGGATATTTGCCTCTCCAACTGATAAGAACATCCTTTAAACTGGGAGAGGAAGATTGAACATATGCTATTTCCAGATACTGTATGGCTGATGGTGTGAATAATATGGAAGGACTTAAGGGATGAAATACCATTTGTGTACTATTACACAATACACCAGAAAGTTTTTCTGAGATGCAGTTTAAAAGTAGATCTATCTGAAGTTAATGACATGAAACTAAACGGTGAATTACAAAAATGGCAACAGATTCTGTCAGAATAAAAGTATTTTAGCAAAATAAATTTGAAAAGTGCTATATATAGCCCTTATTATTTTTCAAATATCTGACAATATTTCTATTTTAACAAATGAAATTTCTTTAAGATAATATAAACTCATTCTAAAAAAAGATATTCTTAAAAACCTGTAATAATGGAAAGATTAAAACACATCAAAAATGATAATACACTTGTTTATGGAAGGACTGTAGTGTATGTAGGGAGTTTGTACTCTTACATCAGTAACTAGTCAGTCATCCAATAGATAGATTCTAGACTTTTCACCTCCCTAAATCCTGTTGAATTTATTATGCCTTAATTCAACTACAGCAACTAGAGCAGTTGAAAAAATATTTAGTATTTTATCTGTGCATATGCTTGGATAAATTGGATAATTTTAGCTGAGGCTTAGCCAAGATCGTATGCCAGTTATATAGGTAGGAAAAAAAAAGAGCAACAAAAAAGCATTAATCATAAGAACCTGATCATAAGGACCATTTTGAATAGCACAGTGTGGTGGACATGGTATGTCAATGAACTCTCTCCCTTAGAATAATTTTCTCTCTTGTTTTCAGCTTTGTTGGGTTTTATTTCTGTTCTAGAAAGTTTCCTGTCCTTGCTGCTATACTGGCATAAGTCCTGTTGGGACATGGAGATAAGGTGCGATATATATCCCCATGAAAGCAGACCGCTTGTAATCATTCCTTTGTCCCGGGAAGCAGAAACATTCCATGTTCCAGAAGGGAATGAATTCCCTGTGAAGCAGCAGTAAGGAGGGCAGCAGTGACAGTGGCAGCGCAGCATGTGCTGCTTGCAGGAACTCAGATGGTGGCTGTCACCTCATGGCTGTCTCTGCCACCAGAGAGAGCAGTTGAGCCTCTCAAAGGGCTAAGAGTGCTCTAGGTTGCTCTAATATTTAATATAAAGGAAGAAAACCTAGAAGGAATCCCAAAGCTTGGGGAGAAGGTCCTCCAAGAATAGCAATACTCTGGCTTTTTGCACAAGGATGGATTTATCCTGCTGTGACCCAGGGAAAAGTCTCCTGCATTTCCATTGACAGCTGTCACTTTTTAGGTCTTTCTTACTTCCTAGTGCCCATAACAAGAAGCTTTGGCCATCAAACAATAGCAACGGGTGCACTGTGCAAACAGGGCAAGGCACAGGAGGCAAATACAGGGGTGATAACTGCATAGTAAAATCCTTAGTATGATGTTTGCATTGCTCCTGTCACCAGAAGGCTGCTCATGATTACAAAGCTGACCTAGTTTAGGGCTTGGCATTCCTGCTAAGTGCTCCAGGAAGGTATTTCTTAAAGGAAGATATTTTTGTTCCACCAGTGTCCATCTACAACACGCTGCCTGCCAGCACTAATGTTTCTTTAAACATATTTGAAGGATAGCAAATGAGAAGGAAAGTATCACTAGGGCTGAGGGAGAGGAGTTGCCTACCCACACTATAGAACTAATGCATGTGTTTAATGCTGCAGCACTTGATGGGCTTATGGATAGAGCTATTATATGTGGTCAGCTATTATATGTGGTCAGCTTTTGACTTCCTTTTGGTGTCAGCCAAAGTTAGGCAGCTGAAAAGGAATTGAAGAGCTTTTCCATTTGAGTATCTTTAGAAAATCCTGATCTCCAGCTACTTCCATTGAAATCAATATCTGTAAAAGTAGGGGTATTTAAAAGATTGAAAGTGAATGTTAGTATCTGAATTTCTGCAATACTTTTTAAAAATCCTTATTACAACATGCCATAATTACTATTTTCAATGATATTATTTGCCACAGATATCTTTTGCCTTATCCATACTGTCCTTATGAAGAATTGACTTGTGTTTAAAATAGAGAGTTGTGAAAATTTAACTTTTTCACAATTACTTGTTTCATTTTATGTCTTTTGGGATGGGAGGATACACATAAGCAAATGTGGCAAAACACAGATTTATCAGTTTTGGCCCAGGTTTTCTTCTGTAATTTCTCATTTATTCTGGCAGTTTTTTTGGGGGAGGAGAAACCTGAAAGAGCACATAAGACTAACTAGGGCAAGTTTCAGTTTTAGCACAGAATTTCCTAGCTGTTAGGTCTGGTCCAACTTTCTCTGAAGCCACTGGAAAAGTTCACATTGATCTCACTGAAAGCTGGATCAGGCATTATCAAAGCTTTCAGTTAAGTCCTTTAAGACAAATTCTTTGTTCTGCTGGATCTGACTAGTGCCACGGAGCTCATAAGCTGAACAGATCTAACTAAATGGAAAAGTTTGTCCTATAACATCTTATTTATGCAGTTTTATTAAGGTTGTAATTCCCATTGCCCTGTGTTAAGGAAGAAGGGAAAGGCAGCAAACAAAGGTCATAGCATGCTGGCTCTTATGAGGGAAGCAAGAGAAAGGTCCAACCTTCCAAATTGGAGGTTATATTTTGACCTTGAGAACTCAAAATCCCTCACCCTACTCTACCATTCTGCAAACGAATTCAGCAGTCGTTCATTTCAGACTTTTGACCTTAATAAATATTTTGCTGATAATTCCAATGATCAGTTTAGTAGGTCTGCCTACAACATGCTCCTAGGATGTAATTGTCCCATTTCCTACCCAGGCGAAGCTGAGCTACACCCTGATAAACAGGTCACATCCAGACATCGGAGGAAATGTGTCACATTGTCCATATGTTCCTGCCTGCTAAGGAGGCCACCTTGCTTTACAAGAAATATGAAAAATCCAATAGAAATTGAATTGAATAGTTTCCAGAAAGAGATGTGGGTTTACATGAAGAGAAAATGTGAAAGTATCTTAGTATAACACCACAGCTGTTTGTGCTGTGTAATGTCATATGTTATCTCCAGATTAGCCTTATTAACATTTACTTATATAAGTTTTATGTAGTCCTCATGTTTTTGCAGTGCTCACTGGGGGCTGCTGATTGGAAAGGAAGTGCTATCCTCCCATATTAAGTTATTGTGTTATTAGCTGTCATTCATTGCTATAATCAATAACAAAGAAACAATGAAAATTAATTCTTATAAGTTTTGAATCTTCATGTTCTAGTTTTCCTCATGACCTACATTTCCATATAGCAAAACACATGATCTGACCTCAGCTTAGAAAACTGATTGGACTAAATGATTTGAGATCTAGATCTGTCATAGCAGATTATTTCAAACTGTAACACAAAATAACATTGCAGCGCTCTATAGCTCTTTCCATTATCTCTGTAACTCCTGCTGATGGTAATCAAAAGTATTATCCTATTTGCAAGCCACTTAATACCATTCTGATTACTATTCCTTTGGTTTAGCCCTTACCATCTGGTTCTATTTTATGTTTCTCTCACAGCTATTTGAAATAATGTCTCAAATGTTATTTGTATAGTTTTAGTTTTCATTGTAAAATAAATATAGAATAATATTTTATATATTGTGTAGTATATTATACAAATAATAAAATACAAATAAATCCTGAGAGGTTATATTAGCACTTTTATAAGCGCTTTTTCTGTAAGACAAATAAAAAAGTGGAGAAAGGTGTTTCAGCCAACTTTTAGCCCTATGGACATTTTAGAAAGTTAAGCCTGTCTGTGTCAAGCATTAGTTCCTGACAGAAACTACAAGTGTCAGGAAAATAATAAGGGTATGTTTACTGTACTATAGAGAAACTCATTAAGTTAAAATGGAAACACTATGATGTGCAAGGGACTGAACCAATAAAAAGAAAAAAAAATGATAAATTTGAGGTTTAACTTTGAGATTTAACAACAGCAGGATCAATGAATTAACAAGTTACTATATCTGGTAATGCTAAGCAGATATATCCACTCATATGTTCATTATTATGCGATTGCAATTATGCTTTCCATAGCATGGAAATCTCTAGCCATCTAGGTCAGGTTACTGCTGCCAAGACTCACCCAGCACGTTCCTCCTGTTATTGCTTTCCAAACAGCTGATTATTGAAAGAAGCAATGCGGAGGTGAATAAAGTGCTCTAAGGAAAGATACATTGTGGAGAAATAGGAAATACAAGTAATTGTTGTTACTGAGAATGCAAATGGAAAAATTAATTAGTGCTTTTACATAACAGTCTGAGCTGTAGAAGAAGGAGGCAATACAAAAAAAAACACATTAAAATGCTAGAATTTGATTACTTATAAGGTTCTACAGTAAAAGTAATGATGATGAAAACCTTTATTATTCAGTATATCTCCCTTGAAGTCAAGGTTGACATCTATAAATAAGGCAAGACAAAAGCACAGTCATAGAGAAGTTAAATAAATATCCGCAGTCAGTTCTGGGATACTTGGTCTTTGAAAAAGTCCTGCTGCATTTCTGTGAGACTCTTCATTACCAGGCTAGTATTTAGCAAATACAAAATAATCCTACCATTATACTGAACCCAGTGAAGATGTCAAGAATTGCAGTGGTGCATGAAGAAAAGTACATGAAGCACAACCTAGTGAAAATGCTTGGGAGATGTCTTAATGAAAAAAAAAATGCTGAGGAGCCAGTTATGCGATAAAAAATAGAAACACTGTACTTCGCCTGACGTAAAATTACAGGGTGTCTATCAGAGCTTGCTAAATACAAACAACTAATGAGCCATTGTTCTGTGGGCAGATTTAAATCATGTGGCTTTGCCATGCTCTACCTGTTATAGAAATGTGCTCACCAGGGGTGCCACGTTCCTCTCTGCAGCTAGAGCTGCTTTAGTGCAATTTTGCTTTCTATTCGGACGCTTGCTTCTCTGGTTGAAAGCCAGACAGGAACTTGCACAATCTCCCCTTCCCACATGCAGAAGACTAAAAACTGTATGAAATGTGTTTCTCTCACTGACCGTGCAACTCGCAGGGCCCAAAGTCTTGCAGCTATGGAGAAAGGCATGTAGCTCACAGCAAAAATTTCAATTATTAGATAATCAAGTACTTTATTGCCAATTCCTAAGGCCAGAATACATGAGACATGCTCCCATCAAGATATAAAACTCTGCTTGGCTTCCAGGTAGGTGGTAGAATTCACAAGCCATTCTTTGGAGAATATTGTAACTGAGTTCTGCCAACAAGCTCTCATAGCCACTTCCTGGCAGGTACCAACCTTCATCTCAGCAGATCTCTGTCCTTCCCACCAGGTTCACATCATTCCAGAGCAAATCCTGCAGCCGAACTGGTGGTTGCTCCCACTCCTGCATAAACCAAATGACCTCTCCCTCCTGGCAGACCATGCAGCAACTTGCCGAGCTTCCCTCTCTAGTCACTTAGTATTGCTGAGGAACGAGGAAATAAAGAACATTGCCTTCGACAGCAGTTTACCTGACAAATTAAGAATAAGCAGAGTTAGAGAGGCATGCTAATGCCTGTGATTACAAAGATACCTTTTATTCCTAGGACACAGTAGAGAGAGTCTATGTTCTTTAAGTTCTCATGATGTGCATGACCCTCGTCCTGATGTGCAAGGTCAACATGCATGACTCTCACCATTGAAATCTTGTGCTGCATGGTCCTCAAAAGGACTCCAGGGAGTAATTTTCCACTCCATGTCACTTAAATGTCTGCAGGCTGCTGGGATGGAAAGAATGAATCATTGTTCTCACACTTCCATTCCAAAGGTCTCCAAACTAGAGCTAGGCGGCAGAATTAGATTGTGAGACTTTATCTGGGAGAAGACTAGAGCAGAGAATGTATTCTTGCCGAATGCTCAGCCTTGGAGAATAAAGTGCAACAAACAGTCTGCAAATGTGCTGAGCCCTGAGTGTTGCAAGGTTAGTGTTAAAGTGTCAGCCTTGGTACACTGGCCACTTTCCAGGCTGGATAATTGCATGCTGCTTACTCAAACACCCCTACAGTTTCACTTGCACAGAGTATTCTTCTCTTCCTGTCCTGAAATGCAGTACAGAGTTCATTAATAATAAAGCACTTGGAGAGCAGGCAATCCTCCATTCTGCCATGGTGTTTGTAAGGTATCTCAGGGCACTGTAGGTATATATAAAATGAACAGCCAGGCACAGTTAGAATCTGGCATTAGTGAAGTATGTCAGTGCCAATGGCTTTAAACAGGGGTTCTTTATACTCTTCAAAGGTCATCAATTTTACTTGTTATGTTGTGAATTCTCATTGTAATACTGTTTAAAGAGAAAACACGGTAATCTTGTTCACGTCTGTGGAATTTTGTGATGTAATTTTAGGAGTTTTGAGTTTCTGCTGCCACATATGCTGAGAATTAGGAAACATAGCAGTGGTCACTTCAAGAGGCTGACTCCAACATTTTGATATTTAATCACACAATAGGTATCTAAATTCCCATCAAAGGAAGACAGCCAAAATCATACTTCATTTTTGGGCAATCAGCTAGTAGGTATCTGCAGATGAGGGGGAACTTCTTTACTGTAAGGGTGACAGAGCAGTGAAACAGGCTGCCCAGGGAGGTTGTGGAGTCTCCTTCT
>JAUBOD010000048.1:558091-580540 GCA_032353885.1 Nothura maculosa | reverse complement strand
AGGTTGGACCAGATGATCTCTAGAGGTCCCTTCCAACCTTGTAGATTCTGTGATTCTGTGATTCTGTGATTCTGTGATTCTGTATCAACTTCAGGGTGAGCTGAACTGCTTTTTTGGCTCTTGTGATTATATCGGGTTGGCTATTAATACCACAAAAGATATTGGCTATATTGGCAATTCCATTGAATTAACAGAATCTTGGAAAATGAGAGCACATTAGGTGCAGGTGCAGCCACCTGCAGCTTAAGCATCTTAAAGTCCAGCAGAGTCCCAATCAAACAGGCATCAAACACACGCTCCTCTTAGCTTTTGTTTACTTCACATTAAAGATGAAGTTCATGTGTAGGTGAAAATCAGCATATAGTTTGCTTCCAGGACATCATGGCTACACTTAATGCTTTGCAATAATACCCACAGAGCTCTATTTAAGAGCAACTCTAGGCTATTTATTCCACTCATGTTCTTCACTGTTGTGCCTTAGTTTAGACCTCCAGTGCATATGCAAATATACTCCTGGACTGGTTGGTAATATATTAAAACAACCCCATGAACTCCTCTGATTCCATTGCAGCAGACCATCTAAAACACCATAAATTCAAAGTAGGAGCATAGGAAGAAAATGTTAGGAAGAGGAATGCTAGACCAAAGGAAGTTGTGTTGTTCCAAAATGCTATGCAAAGAGATCACGTGTGCTAAGGGCATCCTTGTTGGGTGTACTCAGTACAGCAGTACAGTAGTACTGCAGTACTGCAGTACAGAGATATTTATAACCCTGGGAAGACAGCAAAGATGTACCCAGTATTGATACATACAGCGATCTCTATGACTGTTGCCTTTAGCCTCTGCTAGTGGAAATCGTAACACTGGCCACTGTATTTGCTTTGGTTTTCAATGGGGGAAATCACTCATTCTTCTACCCATGGGGAGCAACCTTTAGTTTTCTTTTCATCCAATGACTTCTACTAAAAATAACAACTCCTTTCTTATCAACTGAAAATCTAACATGAAATGCCTCACCTCCTTTTCTCCTGCAGGAAGTGCAGTGCTTCCAACTGGTCTGCAATACCTTCCAGTTCTGCTCCTACAAGAATGAACCAGGGAAGACCAAGGTAAGGCAAAGATGCATTCAAATCCCAGAGATCCCACAGCTATCACTAGTGTCCTGGCAGGACCTTTAAATATGGAGGGTGCCCAAGGGATGATGGTAGCAGAAGGCAGCTTCTGCTTTCATTCCCTGAACCAAAACTGTCTGTAACACCTCCTTGTCCTAAATTTCTGTGACACTTTGTGTGCCTCTGGCTATAAAAAATATTCTTCAGTCTCATTTTATGTTTTCAACAATGTAAAGGCCAATTCTGGTTGGATTTTTTAGACTAACTCACTTCACAGTAAGAAAATAAATACTATTGTGTTTTATATAGATACTTAATTTACAGACATTTAAAGATACCATAGGTAAATGATTCTACTACACTGGTATACTTACACTGAATTCTTCCTGTGGAAATCAGGCTGTATATGAATTTATATGTGTATTAGCCTAAGAGGAAGTAAAATACTTGCTCTTGAGAAAAAATCAAGGTTGTAGATCAATTTGTTATGATTGTCCTCTACTCTACTGGAGGGAAGCCTCCTCCCCCTGCAGGATGTGTTGACATTATTCTGTATTCACCAGCTGTAGGCAGAAATAAAAGTTAGTACTGCTGAAAGTCAATTAAGAAGACAACAAAGTCTATCTGACTTAAAGATAACCTAAAAGTGTATGATATGACTCATTTGTATGATCTGTTCTCCAGAGAAATGTTGTACTCCTACAGACTACTAAACAGAGTGATCAAAAGTTTTAAAAATGTAGATTCAGTAAATGACATCCAAAGAGAAAGAGTGTGCTTCCCTTGAGGATGATCAGCATCTGGCATGACCAGAACTTTGGTTGCTCTATTTTATCCCTGAAGATTGTAAATAAAGGGAGAGAGACATAAATTCAAGTTCTGGGTATTATTAAGTAAAACTATATTCTTTAAAAACACTTGCCTGTTTTAGCATATTGGTCTGGAGTCAGATCTAATCTGAAATGGGACAAAATAATTGTCAACTTCTCAAATCAAATTTTATTTGGAATGAAGATTTTTCTTTAGCAACGATTCTCATTTGTCTCTCATTTGTACAGGATAGTGGCAAAAAGAAGGGATCTGTGGTCAAAACAGGCACAGCTGAAACAAGAGCGTTACAATTTAGCTGCATTACTGGACCTCGTCGCAGACCTCACTGTGTCAGAAAATGGGCTATTTGAAACTTGGGGAATCTCTATATCTCTCTGTGCCCTTTTCCTGCTGACACATTTGTTAGCTCACTGCCTGTGCATTGTATTTGAACTACTTCAACATTTGGTTTTGCAAATAGAGGTTATAAGGTCATAAAACTGTCAGTTGTCTTCATACTGCTATGAGAGATAGTGCCCATAAAATCTTGTGTGCCTTTCAGTGAAAAGCATCATCTCTGTATGAATAAGTTCAATAAAAGCACTAAGTGAACTTTTTTCAACTCAGATTAGGAATGGAAACTCAGTTGTTTTCCTTAAAAATATATTTTATGGGCCAGAATTCAACTCCATCATCTTCCTGTGACCTTCTTGAAAAAAGCCTCCTAAAGTTATACAGCACCAAAAAAGAGAGATTTGATCGAACATATCATTAAGATTATTTTTTTTGCTATTAATACCTGGTACCAGTTCAGGGAGCCCTTAAACTTTGTAAACTTGAGTCTGTTTATTTAAAATTAAACATAGACTTCAGCACATTATTGACTTCAGATCTTTGAGCTGATTTTCTGCAGAAGTCACTAGACCAAACTCCTCCCTAAGAAGGTTTCTGCAAACCTCTGTAATCCATGGGTCTGCTCTATGACCACCGAAGCCAGACCATGTCCAGCAACACACATACATGGTATATTCACCCAACTTCCCTCTCAAGTAAAGACTCAGCAAAAGAGGCATTCACTCTATTTGTTTAGATTATGAATAGAGAATTAATCTTCCTGAATAGAGATTTAATCTTCCTGACCTGAAAAAGTCTGAAATCACAGCATCAGCCATGTCTTTACTACAGTCCATTAAGAAGCACCTATGTCTATATGTCAGCCATATCTTTTTTTAAAGGCTACCCTGTGATGTTATTGAGTGACTTGTCAAATTTCTCAGAACAAAATATACCCACCAGTACCTGCAAAGGAAAATAACTGTAGTTTCTCTATTGGGAAAAAAGTCAAATTGTAGCCTATGGAATAAATTTCCAGCATGAGTCTCTGCATACCACAGTTTCAAAGGAAAATTTTTACTGTAAAAAAAGACACAGTATTAAAATACTTAACAAAACTTTGCACGTATTTTTGCTGTGCCAACAGGCCATGTTCCTGTAGCAGACACAACAGGCACACAGGAGTTATTGGTTGGTCCAAGATACACAAGGAAATCTTCTTTGCTTAATCATTATGATGGCAAGGTTACATTTCTAGGTTGAAACCTACAGCCACCCAGCAGCTGCACAAAAGCAGGTGACCCCTGACATTTTGCCACAATAAATGAGGGAACAGGAACTGACCCTCACTGTTTTCACCCATTGCCCCCAAATTCTTCCTCCCTGGCTTAGTCAGGACTGACTCTTGAAAAGAAGCCTGGTATAGAATTAAAATATTGATGTCCTGTATCTGCATGTAGTCAAAACAATATTGAAGTGAATAAACCATACAGTACAGTGTTTGATACAGTACAGTGATTGATATCTTCTCCATTGTATCCTTTTGGAAAAGACTCTCCATTTTTCATTTATTTTTAACATGCAAGAGCGTTTTGGTGAACTCCTTTGGAGTTGTAAAACAATATATTCCACTCTTCTTGCTTGGCTATGAGAAGCCTCAGCAGGTAGGGGAGAAAGATCTGAGCACATGAGCCATACTAGACTTGAGCTATTTGATAGCTATATAGACAGATGGATCCTTCCTAGGAAAGAACTGGTATTCACTCATGAAGAACCGCAAGCATATTTTTCTGTAATTTTCCTCAAAAAAACTGCTGGCAGAACAAAGAGTAGGCAAAGACTGTGAAAATGAAGTTGGCAATAAAGATCTGGTTATAGTAACATGGAGCCTGAAAAGTAAGATTAACCTCAATTATAAGGCTCATTTTGAAAGCTTTTTTTTTTTTAACTAGAATGTGGTATATTTTAAATTTATGCTTATCTCTGCCACTCAAAATTGCATAGTCATCTCCTCAAATAACAGTCTTGATACTGAAACCTCTCATTACACCTAAAACAGAACTGCAGGCCTAAGATGACATAAAAGCGTGTTCATATCGGACTTCCAAAATTATGAACAGTTACAACACATGATATCAAAAAATATCTTCTCCTAGCTATCTACCCCCAATTACTTCTCTAGTTCTCATTAGATCATAGTTTTTTGCTTAGTCAGAATGATAGAATGGTTTAGCTTGGAAGGAACCTCTAGAGATCATCTAGTTCAACCCTGTTGCTCAAGCAAGGTTACCTAGAGCACAGGGCACAGGGTGGCATCCACGTGGATTTTGAACATCTCCAGGAAAGGAAACTCCACAATCTCTCTGGGCAGCCTATTCCAGGGCTCTGTCACTCTCACAGAAAAAAAGTTCTTGCTCACACAGAGATCGAACTTTCTGTCTTTCAAGTTGTACCCCTTACCCTTTGCCCTATCACAGGCCACTATTAATAAGAGTTTGGTCCCATCCTCCTTACATTCTCCTCTCAGGTACTTATACATATTAAACAGATCTCCTCTCAGTCTTCTCTTCTATAGCCTAAGCAGGCCCAACTCGCTTAGTCTTTCCTCCTACAAGAGATGCATGTCCTCCATTCCCTTAATCATCTTTGTTGCCTTTTGCTGGACCTCCCTAGAAGCTCCACATCCCTCGTGCCCTGGAGAGCCCAGAACTGCACACAGTACTCCAAGTGTGGCCTCACCAGAGCTGAGGAGAGGGGCGCTCCTGCTGATGCAGCCAGGATCCCATTGGCCTTCTTGGCCATGAGGGCACACTGCTGACTCATGGATAACTTGTTGTCAACCAGGACTCCCAGAGAGGGATTCTTTGCATGCATGATTCATAGCATAGTACAATGACATGTAATAAACTCATCATCACTTCAGTGTGTTATTGTTAAAGGCCAAATTTATGTGTCATTATTCTGGGGCTGCAATATTTGAATCAAATGAGGTAACTGAAGAAAGTACAGCAGAAGACAAGTACTTTTAATAGGAAAATAATGAAAGTGATACAGCTGTGGTGAGAAATGTGATTATATAAAAAAGAAGCTTCTACTGTCATTATTTCCCTAAAGACTACATAAACCAAAATTGCAAAGGGGCAACTTTCCTCATTCTCAACATGTTTACACCACCTCCCCTTGTATTTAATTGATCTAATGTCTTTGACTTTCTTCTAGCCTTTTCAAAAAAAACAGTCAGGTTTTGATTGACTGAGTAGAGAAGCCAGGAGGCAACTCAGTCTAAAATTAAGTTATATGTCTCAGAGACCAGCATGGATGACAGACCCAGAAGAATTTAATTTAGCGCTTAAACAGTAAATAGTTTAAGAAATGTTAGTCTTTTGAACTCAAATTTACCAAAGAGAAGCAAAGAAGACTTGAGACACAGTCAAGAGGGATGCATATATATGTATATATAGTATATAAATATACATATATAATGTGCCTAGGAAAATGGAAGAAAATGTGCATCTAGTCTGTATGAGCAAGGATCACAGTTCTCTATGAACATAAAATCATAACTAATGGTTTGTTGGCAGGTACAATCATATCAGTTGTATTCACTGCTACACACAGTGGCAATTGTGTGCATAGACCTATTACACATGCTCAGCTTTGAAAACTGAGTATAAATCATCCATATTTGCTTCCTGGCAAGGTATGCCTCAAATCAGGACTCTGTGAAAAAAAAAAAAATTTAAAAAACAGTGATTTAACCCCCTTGTCTGGATTAATTCCATCTCATTTTATTAGATATTTAGCTAAAAGCCTAGTACAGATTCCAGCTGGCCTAGGACTGGATAACCTTCGTCATCTGGTACAACATGACCTCCGAGAAGCAGATGACGAAACATCAGTATCTCTTCATATTCAAAGGCAAAATAAAATGGATGTTATCTTAGTTCTATTAAAATGAGAGGGAATTCTTCTATCAACCAAAGTAATGTTACAATTTCACTGAATTTCTGTTAAGAACAATAGGATATTTGGTATGGTTGTGTGGTTTGGTTCATTGCTATGTATCCACATGGGTGGATATTCCACTTTTGACGGTTGCAAATGTAGGATTTTAAAATTACAGTAGAATTCATATGGGAAGGGACCTCAGGAGAGCTCCAGTCCAAGCTCCTGCTCAAGCAAAGCCAGCTCTGAGCTCTGACAAATTTCCTCAGAGCTTTTTCTAGTCAGAGTTTGAAAATCTACAAGTATGGAATTGCACAACCTCTGAGCAAACTCTACCACTGCTCCTCCTAGGCAAAAGGAGTCTCCTGAACTCCAGTCTGAAATTCCTTTTTTCTCAACTTATGCTGTTTTCCCACCATACACTACTGCAAAGAGCCTGGTTCTGCCTCTTCAGTCACGTCCATGTAGGACTTGGGGAACTTCTGTGAGGTCCAAGGAGAATGTCTTCTTTCCAACAGTGAACAAGCTCTTTTCCAGCCCTTACTAGCACATCCACAAATCTCACTACAATTTACTGTTGTCTTTCCTGCCTTGGGGGCCCCAAAGTGGATGTAATATTCAAAGAAGGTGAGAGCCAGCCAAGAGTGCATCAGTGTAAGTGAATAACTTTTTCCCTGGTTTTTGAATGTCTTTGCAAAAAAAAATTAGATTTATTATGGACGCACAGTCTGCATTTCACCTACATTATAGCATTGTATCATAAAAATCTGTTGAGGTATTTTTAGATAGATTTTTTTCTGTGTAACTAACTGCTGCACAATCACAGAAAATTCTATGGGATATCTTGGTAATATAAATATTTATAAACTATGTAAATATTTAAAAATACAAAAAACCTATACTTTTTATAGTCAAAAACTTGTTCTGGTCACTGTTGTGATTTTCAGTTAGTTTATTACAGGCACAGGAATCAATAGTGCTATTATAAGCATCTTCTGGTGTTACTTCTAAATGTAACTGTATGAAAACCACAAAATATATCATTCCTCATCTTGCACCCCTCACTCTGGAATATCCACAGTTTCTTATATGTACAGTTTCAGCATCACAAAATATAGTTGAGAAAGGCCAAGACATTATTCCATTTTAATGATGGCACAAATTAAAGACATTATTTCACTGATTGTATGTCTAGAACATGAACACTCAGACTAAATTAGGACTACACTTAAAAATAAAGGTGATGAAAAGTGATCCTTAAAGGCTTGTCCATGAAACAAAGAGAATTAGGAACTGAAAGCAGAACCAGCAAATCCTGTCCAGTAAGTGCAAAAGCAGCTGTCTTAGTTGCTGTGCACTCCATCTCACAGTTGATAGCATGAATATACAGTGGCAAATAATATCTGATTTGATGAAGAAGTGTAAACATTTTTGTCATGGTCTGACCAATTACATTCTAAGTTGTTTGAAGGTTTATAAATTCACCTTTGCTCTGATTCCTGTATAGTCACTCTGAATATGTTTACCCTGCAAGGCTGGGAGGAACACACACAAAGACCAATCTTAAGAATGGAAGACTGAATATCCAGCTAAATTTCTGTTTGTATTTCTGAGCATGAAAAAAACACTGATACAAGAGAACCTATAGATTACAATATTTATAATCTATTTAAGTATTCCAATAAATTTGATCCATACGTATGCACATATATACATATATATAATTTCTTTTTAAAAGAAAAGGTGTTGATAAAAACCAGATTAAGAAAAAAGGAGAGAAATTCTTTCCACACAAAATATAAAATGGGTAACAATATTTTAATTTCTTTGGCTGTGCTGTTTAACTCTGAATCAGAATAATAATACTTGAGAGTTCATCACCTTTTCTCATTGCACTTCAAATTTACTGTAAGATCTCCTGCTGTCTTTTTCCCATTAGCACTGAGTTCAAAATCATTAAGAGCAACAACCTATTGCTGAACTTTGAGGCAAAGCTCCCACCTACTCAGGACACTGTTAGAGGAGGAGAGCGGCTTCTGTTCATATTGTGAAAGATGTTTGCTTAGCGTCCCAAGAAATGCTATTAGTGACTATGCTGACAGCTCTCAGTACTAACTGCCTTTGTAAGTTACTTTCATCACTGGCTGTTTGAACATTGATGTGTGTGAGTCCAATCTGAAACCCACAGATTGCCCTAAGGACAGCAAGCAGACCCCGGCTTTGCAGTCTCCAGTGATGAAAACAAACTTCACATACTGACCTCCAGAACAACACCGAAAAAGCTGCTGCATTCATCCTTGATTTAGTGATGAGTTTAGCTCCCCTCTCTCCATAAACTCAGAAGTGAGGATACTTGGATGGCTTTGCTTTCCCCTGCTGCTCATCTGCAGGCTCTCCTGAGACATGAATAGCCCATGAAAATAAAGCAAATGTGAGAGAAGCTTGGAATAAATATGGTACGAAAAAAAATACTCTTACAGAAAGTATCTTTTACATTTAACTTCCATGGGAAGGAGTGGATTTTAGAGTCAGTCATTATTCAGATGTAGAAAATATAAACAAGGAAATGATTGATTGTAGAACAGCTCTATATTTCCCCTTTTTTAAGCTCGTGATTTTTAATCCCCACATCATGTGATACAAGGCTAAGATTACTGCTCAGTCTGTTAAAAAAAATGGGTTGAGTTTTCCATTAAAATGAAATCTGGATTGAGATGCAAACTCCTCTATCAAAATAACAATTTGAATGCAATACTTAAAAATCTCCATTACTGTCAAAGTACCTCTTTCTATAATATTAATTTTCATCTGCTTTCCTCAGAATCTGGTCTTCTCTATGGAGCTTAAAATCACGTATCACAGCTTGTAGTTTACTTGGAATCAAAATACTTCGTACATAAATGTCATCAGCTTTTCCAGGTAAAACTGAGCTGATTCTTGCTCCAAATTCAAACTTGTCCTTTCCAGTGCCTTGAAGTAGCCCTTGCAGCTCTGCTGTGGTTTATTCTTCCACTTATCTACCACAAGACGGCTTTTAGCATACAAGTGACTTAAAACCTGCCTTCATGTCAGTGTCCTTCCCCTCCTGTACCTGTCACAGATGTGTACCTGCTCCTGAGTAAAGCAAGGGCAACCCACTCCCTCATCACCAAATTTCCTCAACTCAGTCCTTCTGAAAGCTCTTCTCTATCCTTTCCCTTTCTTACTCTGCACACAGATCTTATTTGCACATAGCAATTGTATTCATATAGGTACAATAGTACTAACACAGGTAGGTTTGCAAGGCCTATTTTTATCAATGATACAATTACATGTGTTCAATGGACCAGGAACAAGTCACACGATAGTCAGCAAAACTGTGTTTGCTGGCAAAGCTTTGCTGGGTTTCCTCCATCTAGGTATTGTTGCCTCTTTTAACTTGCTTATTATTTTAGAAACACATTAAAAAGTTTTTTTTGGTGTAAGATTGGGTATGGTATCAAATTCTGAGTTCTGCTGGAAAAATGCCTTATGCTGTGAGTTATGAACTGATGCCTAAGCACTGCAAGCCAGTGCCCAGAGGATTTTGCTTTGTGTCACTGTCCTGACCACAGGCTGAGTCAAGGACTGAGCTGCTTTACAAAGCCGGCTGGAGTGCAGGGCTCTGTCTTTCGTGATCTGCTAAAATTGAAGAATTACAGGAAACTTATTCACCTTTAGCCTCCTACTTTTTTCCTTTGTGGACTGACAAACATAGATATTCAAATTGAAATCTCTCATAAATTTCAAGTGAGTTTCCAAATCCGTCACTTTTTTTTTCTGTTTGCTGTCTGTTTTGTTTTTCAGCGTGAATGTTTTGCCACTCTTCCTTTGAAAGACTCAATAATAAATCACAGTGAAGAGGAGGAGTTAAAAATGGAAATAATTCACAATATGTATTAACAGACAGAACTTGAATATATACAGATTGATTCTCAGATGACTACTAACCACTTATTAATAACTTAATATTTGTGAAATATTTACATTCCCTGTCAAGAACTTATTAATGTGGGTAAAAATCTATGTAATTAGTCACCTACAAGGTAGGGCTTGCAGAGACTTCTTTATCACATTTCTTTCATGAATATCTGTAAAATATGATTTAAAATTCATCTTGTTTACTTGAGCGTGCCAAATCAGGGCCTTATTTACATAAACACGATGTTTTACATCTCCCATCCAGTTACTGGGATTTCTTGCAAAACACACTATTAACTAATTTTCACACATGTATGAGCACATCAATGGAATTCATCTTCCATTGATTTTTTTTCCCCTGTAAGAGCACTGTAGTTGGAGAGTTTGTTAAAAACAAAACAAAACACAAAAGAGGTGCAAATTTGAAAAAAATACATCCTCTTCAGGATCATTGCAAATAGCAACAGCAATTTATTTACATTATTTGATCTATTCTAGATATTTCATGTGATTTTCTTAAGATCACAATATTTTACAGAGGTAGATTTTTTGGGGTAGAATTTCGTATGGTGCAAATATGTATATTCCTAATACTCCTAATAGTGTGAGATGTATATTTTTATAGGAAGGAATACTGACCTTTACCCAGATAATACATCACCACTGAGACATACCTACATTCCTTATCAAAAAGGAATTTTACTGTTTTTTATCAACAGCCAATATTACACAACAGTTTAGAATATGATGTTGAAGATTCTTTTATCAGGAAGAAATTTTAAAGTCAAGTTTCCTAAGTCAAAATATTTATGTTCAAGTCTATGTGACTTACAATTTTACATGAAGTTATTTTTGGAGTGTACACTGAAGATAAATATTGAACTCAGTTTCCTGTTGTGGATGGAGTGTTTTGTTGGATAAAAAGGAAATGATTCTTCCTAACCTTTACTGGTTTAAGGCACATCCTACATCTCACGATCAGATCAGACTTCTTCAGGATGACTTCATACAAACTGAGTATTTCCTTAGAGGAAAATCCTGTAGTCTGTAGAGGTGGTTAAGAGCTGTGAGGCAGATGTGGTAAACAGAAGTCACTGGAATTGAATTAATATGAAATTAAATAAAATCAGTTAATTGGAAGCAACTGCAGAAGGCATCCCTCTGTGCACCTGTATTTAGATCATTTTATATTAAATCAGACTTATGAATTACCTTTTAAATTCTGGAAAATATGCAACTTCCCCACCATCAATCAATCATTCCATGCTTTTTAGCCACTCAGTGATGGCAAGAATATACACTTGTTTTTTTGTTGTTTTTTTTTTAAATGCTTTCAAATTTCATTTCAAATTGCTGGGTAGGAAAATGAAGCTTGTATGACTTGTCTGTGCACATACCTGTGTGGGTGTGCATATCTGTGAACTTGTGTACCTAACAAATAACTATTAACCATTTTCAGCCAAATATGTCAGAAGTTTCTAAAAAAAATCTTCTACAAGTTTCAAGAAGAAAAGATAAAGTAAAATATTAAATTAAAATAAAATAAAATAGGATCAGGCAAGAGGAGAGCTCTTCCGTAAGGAAATGAAAATTCTGCAGTTGCTTGAATGCTGTTTTTCAGAGTGGGCAAAATATGATTCAGAGAAAACCCACAAGAACTACATATAATTTTAAAAACAGGCACAGAGCAAAGACATTCAGCTGATGCAAAGAGAAGGAGATCACAGTGACTCATGACCAGTTTGGCTGAAATTTGCCTCACCTAATTTTAGCAGACAAAAAAGCAGGCCTCCAATTTAAGTTGATTCCCAAGACTTTCCCTATGGTTAACACAGTGGAAAAGACTGTGCTACAGTGATAAAGGAGAAAAGGAGAAGCCTAGAAAAGGAATTTAGATTGGTTGTTGTTAGTTTTTTTAAAAATTCTAATAAAGTTGACATAAAGTGAGATGAATCCTTAATGTTTATAGAGAATAAATATCCAATCCTCAATGACTGCTGACCTACCATGATAAAATCCACCGCTCTAGGAAAGGAATAAACTGTAAAACAGAAAACACAGTGCAGTTATTTACCAAGAAGTTAGTTAGCTCCTGGAGGAGAATTCTGTGATTCAGGGTGAATTTCCCATTAGCTGCTGAAGCCTTTTTTAAAAAAAAGAAATGACTATTTTTTTTTTTTTTTGGAAGCTATACTTCAGTTTTAAGATATTTGGCTCAGAAAGGGAATTATGTGAAAATTTCTGTCTACTTTATACATTAAGTCAAGCTAGATAGTCCTATCTGACCTTTTGGCCAACAATTTGTCATTAGAGTAATTATTTTTATAGAAATGGTAATGTATGTATCCTGAACAAATATGTATTGAAAAATCCTACTTTGATTTACATGGTAGAAATTAAAATTGAGTTGATTTTTATTCTCGTAATTTTAGAATTCATTGTTTCCTTTTATGCAGTATTATTCCATTTGCTCCTTTCCTTTGCAAGAAGGGGTAAAAGAAGTCTTGAGTGCTGACAAACCACACCTAAAATAGCAAGGCATGGATAGGCCCCCAAAGCTGCATTCCTGGCACATACTTGTAATCTGTCAAGGAGAGGGGAAAAATGTTGAACAATGACTACATGGGCAAGACTGAAAAAAAAAATCTGTTTGGTTTTAGTTATAATAAAAATTTGCTTTGTAGAGCAAAGGCAAAAAATTAAATACTTGCAATATATCTAGCCAAATCTTTGGTTTATCCATTGCAGCTCCACAGCAATAATTCCACACCCGAAGTTGAACATCTGCTATTTCTGATAGCTTCTTCATTGCAGTCAAAGGGCGAAATTTCAAGTACAAAAAGTATCTCAGCATATATGCAGCAATCTCCGGATGTCCCTTTGGATGTTTGGGCTGCAATACAGGTGTTCTATGCAGATGTCTGAATCTGCTTGTTAAAGACAAATCAAGAATAACTTAAAATATGAATACTTTTGAAAAGAAAATGAAGGTAAATGTCTTACATAATGGCTCACATTAGATATGATTCATACTCTGTAGGATTTATGTAGACTTTTTCCTCTCCCATTCAGGTTTTCTCCATATGTTCAGTCTACAAATCCATTTCCCTTTAAAAAACAATAGGTTTTCCATTAATCTCTCAGAATTGTAATGTAGATTTTTTTCTTTTCTTATTGATTTTTATTCTGTATTTGACTTCTTCAGTGGAATTTAAAAGATACTTCTTTGCTGAATTCCTATTTCTGTTCTTCCCAGGCATGTATTAATAAATGAATGCTTGTGAATGAATGCTGCTGGAGAAGGAACAGTTTAAGTTTCACTGTAGGCTTATGAAAACATTTATAAGTTGTACTGAAAAGTAATTTTCTTTTTGGAGTGCCTTTCCTTTCTCATTTTCTTTAAAAAACTGATTTTATTTAGGAAGAGACAGCAAACACAAACAGCTATTTTACCTCCACTTTCTGTGGCATAATGGGGAAAGGTGTGGAAATGGCAAATTATGCATGACTCAGCTCAATATATCCTTATCTCACTCCTAAAGAACAATAGATTGACCTTAAGGAGTTGGTATTACAGAGAACAGTGAAAAAGAAGCAGGACGATAAAAAGAAAAAAAAAAACAGAGGGAAAAAGTAGTAATTCCTTTCAAAACATGGACTTTTCCTGGTCAAAACAGGAATCACTTCAAAGTAATTTTGGTTTCCCTAAATGGCTGCACAGGTAGGGCAAATCTATTCTCTGTGGTGTGACCTGGTATTCACCTTCCTCAGTGTCAGAAGTTTACCAAATCCAAACTGAATAGATCTTTGCACACAGTTCTCAAAGCTGGTCATTTCTTTGAAAACACAAGGACAATATTAAATTGGAGCTCAAATTCAGACCAGGTCAAACCTACCATCTCTTTTAGTCAAACTAAGTGAAACTGTAGTGAAAAGCATAGCTTATAAGCATAAAAGTTCTATAGACAGCTTCATTAAATAGGTGCTTTATTATCATAAGAAGTCAATATTGGAGAAGCATGCACAACTTCTCATTCCCTATGAAAACCAGAAGAGTTTATAGATACTGTTGTTCTGAATTTTTTTTTGATTGATTGATTTTTGTTTAGTTTAGTTTGTTTAAGTTTTGGCAGCTCATAAGTTTGATGGTTCTTGTGGGTGGGGAGAGGGGTGATTCTGCTTTAAAAGACAAGAAGATCTCTCAAGAGTATTATCTTCTAGCAAGGTCCTCTAAAAGCCAGGCAGATTTACAGCTGTTCTCCATTTCTGCAGGATGTGTCCTCCCAGTGTTTCTTTTCGACAGTCTACAGCTCCAAAAGAGCCTCTGAGATTTGGCTGGAGATGGAGTCAACTGCTCAGGCTTCAGTGCTCAGGCATGGCAGGGAGCTGCAGATACTGACTTAGACCAAGGAGCAATTATTTTCTCATTAGCATTAGGTGGCCTTTGGGCTCCTGATCGCATAATACGAGCACTGCACAATTTCTCACTTCCTAACCACTCCTAATACCCCCAGGGCAGTGCGAGCAGAGCTGCAGTAAAGGAGTTATGATAATACCTAGTGCCCTTCCATGGCCTGAAGCTTGAGGAGGACTTCCAGAGGCTCACTGCTCTCCAGAGCACCAGCTGGGGCACCTCACATCTATTCCAACCTTGGCCATGAGTAATGTTCACATGACACCTCTTGGATTTTAAAATCAAAGCTCTTCAGTTTCAGTTGCAAAAGTATTAATGTAAATGAACATATTTGTTATTTAAAATATCTGAAGAGATTATGTGGCTGTGATTTATCTTTCACAAGATCTGGGCATTTTTGAACTCCAGAGCTTATTCAAATATCCTTAATGGCTGCATCACCACGCTACTTTAAATTCAAAATTCACACTCATTTTAAATCCTTTAAAATGAGTCTTAATGTCTGTGTAATTTTTTAAGGTCAGAAGAGACCACTACATTTCATAATGGGAAAGCATAATCCACAGACTTTTTTTTACTAGCAGGCACTACTGTTATTTCTAAATAACAATCGGATATAAGGTATATAGGTTTGGTTGGTGTGTTCAAATGAAAGAAATTATCACTCAGCTGTACAGGCATTGAGCTATTATGCATTTTATAACTTAAAATTGCACTTAAGCATAATCTTGAGAGTAAGACAGACTCATCTCATGCCAGTCCATTTCTGCTAATAACATTTGATCAGTTTTCTTATACTTTTGTTTATCTTTTTGTATGCAGAGTGAGCAATAATAATTCACTCAGCTTTTGCTTTGAAATTTATGTCAAGGAAAGAAAAGAAAGCATAAGCTTGTTTTTGAGTATGAAAGCTGATTTGAAAACTTGTCAGGATATGGAATATTCCAAAAGATATTATTATCTTGTACAGAATCTAAAAATATTACCTTTTTTGTTCTCTTTTATCTTAAGTCTTATCTTTCCTTTGTAAAATGTAGAAAGTGAGTCCACATTTCCCGTAATAGGAAACAGTTGTTCATTAAATTAGCCTGTAGAAACACATCCTTTAAAATACTGCTCCATATAGATATATTTAAATTTTAGACTCACAAGGAGAATAGGTTTTTCCCCTAAAGCTAGATGAGATAACATAGTCCAGGAGTTGTGATAAAAATGCAAACACACACACACAACCTACGCAAATAGCCCAGGCAGTTGCAGGAGCTCACATTTCGGAAGTTTTACCAAATAGCTTAAATGAGCCAATTTCCTCTGCTTATGCTGGAATTGGTGAATGCCTCTTGGGTAGGGCAAACTGTGCTTTACTTCGCAGTCTCCATTTAGCATCGCTGCTGACATTAGCCTATTTCACTTACTCAGGTATGTGAAAAGTAAGTAGCAAGATCTGAACCTAAGAAAGTCAGAGATACTAATGAATACCTCATTTAACCTTTATCTCCAGAACAAATAAATATGATCTTGGACTATGATCTCAATGAATGTGTAAACATGTGCTTCCTTTAAGAATAGCTACAGCGCTCTTGATGATAATAGCAGCTTTCATTTAGCTAAGTGCTTTACTGGACTGAAGTCAAAGGTTTCAAGCTGCTTTCCTTAATGGCTATGTCACCTCTAATAGTGGAGCCAGCCAGTGATTCATGAGGTTTCTTCAGATTCCTGTGAAAGCTGGTGATAATGTTGCCACATGATGGAAAGTAGACTAGTAACAAGACTATAGAACTATGTGCTGACTCTCTAAAAATCCTATGCTAGTTTTCATAACAAAGGTAGGGTGAGGTAATAGCAGACCCAGAGAATTTTAACTGAAAACAAATATCACTGAGCATAGTATAACTCTAAAATCATTTTGTTTATATTCATGTTTGTGCATTTAATAATGTAACTTTAAGCAAATAAAATATGTAGATAAACATCTGAGGCATCTGAAAGTGAAAGGATCTTCTAGACATTATAACTTGAGATTTGCATGAAAATTAGTGTTGTATCTTTTTGTCTGTTGAGCAAATTAAGGGTAGCTTTCAAGTTGACGTGCAGATTGCCAGCATGATCACTGGTTGCTGCTTTGTCAGCATGGTGAGTGATTTAGGATGCCTTTGCTTTATAAGGAATATTGATAGAGATTAATATGCTGGAGATCACTGTTTGTAAATAGTCTTAAATAAACTGCATTATAAATAGAGGTTGATAAAAATTTATATTTAATGTCCTATTTTTTCAGAATAAAGTGAGTCATTATGATATACTTATCATAAGGCTCATAAATAAATTTCTCCCCTCCCATATTTACTGTTCAGTTATCAGTGAATAAATAGAAATAATATCTTTGTGTTCAATCATAGCTACTGTTCTGTGTATTGTGTCACCACATAACACTTGTCATAATATTTACACCAACTTGAGGGGGCAATAATCGCATAAATGATCATAATTATACCCACAATTGCCCTATATAATGGCATTGTATAAAACAAAGAAATCTATTTAGACCTCAGACATCAGCGAAACAGTAATAGTGGTACAAACACCAGATATTGATACCAGAGAGTTGCCACCTGATCTAATATAATAAGGTCATCCACGTATGGTGGAAAGTCTGAGAGATACTCGAAATGCTGGGTCATTCATGTGTCATGTCAAGATCTAAAAATTATTTATTAATAGCAAAACAGTAACTGGCTGACGTGAATAGACACGTCAGAGAGATAGTAAAAGGGTACTTAATAGTCAAGGTTGCACAGAGAGAAATACTGGATGTGTTAAAATTATACTATGATCAGATGTTTGATGTAGTGAACAAAAGCCAATAAAATCTCTCAAAAGGAGAACATCATGGCCAAAATTATATTCATTATATTTTAACAATTTGTAAGAATTTGCTGCCATGCCTCATTTTCGATTTACTTCAAATTTCTGACAAAATATTGACCTTTAAATGAAACACTGGAAAATAATAATAGGAAGCAAAGTCAGATGAGATATTGTTGGGTACGGAGACAACAGAGGAAGTGCCCTGGGACACAACTGAATACATGTCTCATCAGGTAGCAACTTATAAGGAGATATGTATATGTTTGGAGACACAGGCAACAGGATCTTTGTCATATTCCTTGCTGAACCTGCTGGTACAAATATCTTGTACATCCACTTCCTTGATATAGAAAAACAACTAGGTCTTTTTGGAAACCAATGAATTCTGCAGGTTCCTGTGATTTCCTAGTGAATGTTATCAGAGTTGTATCTGATTTCAGCTTCCACTTGGGAAGTGACTCTTCTACCTAATTGATGTTATCAGATCTCAGAGGGACCTTTCACTTCCTCTCCATAATGCAGAGGGCTCCAACTTTACTTTGCTGTTGGTCCTTCCTGGCTACTGTATTTTAATGATGCACAATGAAAAGAATTAGCTATGCCATAGCTTTGGAGACTTTTTTTTTAAGTTTTAAATTCATATACAGTGAAGTCAAAAGAATTTATCAAAGTTGTTCTGCTGTATGGGCGCTGTAGGATTGTATCAAGATATACTGCCTTGCTTCCTCCTATACGTGGAAAAGACAGCTAAGTTATTCAAAGCTGGTGCTTCCTTGTTAGTATTTAATCACTTCTTTCCAGTGTTACGAAATGAGATGAATAACTGTGCTCTTTAAGAAGACACAAATGTAAATAATAGACATATGCAGACATTAGCTAGGAATGTGCCAACCTAGATTCATGCCTGCATTTGGTTTCAGAAATGTGACTTATTTACACATCTCTGTTATCCTTGGCCTCTAACCAAGTATATTATTAAACAAGAACTATGGCATCATCAACTCTGTTTTAAATTGTTCTTCAGTACAGATCCTCAGATCACCAACACTAGAAACTATTTGTTAAGAGAGACAGGCACTGTTTCCCATTTACCGGAGTCTTAAAAGAGGCACAGTGTGGTCTCCCTCCCTGTTTTATCCAAAATCCAGCCTGAGGGAAAGAGATGTCAACAATATGCTAGTACTAGAGGACTGTACACCTCTTTTCTTGCCCTGGCCTCACTTGTAGAAAAAAATAATCAGTAGCAAAAATAAGCAAAAAATAAGCACCAAACAATAAGGAGGAAATCAAATCTATAGCTCAGGGAACTTATGGCCAGTTGCAGTTTTCAAAGGCAATATATTTCTTCCTTGATTTTCTGTTGACAAGGTACATTCCAAAGTTGGACATGTCCAAATCCAAACAAATACTTTAATCCAAAAATTCTTACAAACTACTACTACTACTACAAAAAAGTCTTTCTTTTGCCATCATTTTGCTTGGGTATGAACAAGGAGGTAGGGATATTGATTATAAAGATTTCCCAATCTTGTAGTACCTGTCAGTTTTTACCATTAACATGAGGTCTTATACAGACTCCATTATTGTATGAAATGGAAATTAGTGGCTCAAGGAGAAAGAGTATGAAGCACAACTTCATAGTAGAAATTTTGGGGAAATACTGAGGGCTGTGCAGTGCTCCTTGGTGTTTCCTTAAAGGCCCTGAGAAGCAAATTCCTACATGTACAGCATGTACGTGAACTTTTCTGGTGGTGACATTTCTATGTGAATCCACATCTCCATTAGAACTGTGTACCATCAGTCAAAGCAATATGAAAAGTACCTCTACAGAATCTCCAAAAATGGGGTTACCTCTAGATTGCAATCAGGAGCCTTTCTGACACAGTAAGACAATAAAGGAAGAGCAACAGGCAGATCATTAGCTGGTATAGAGCATGGTATAACTCAGAGTATGCTGGTAACGTTGCCCATATATGGGCATGTTTACATGCTTACAATCACAAATAATCCTAAAAAGGCGTATAATTTCCTAAGATCTTTGTAATAATGTGCATTCAGATGCATAGAAGCCATTACTATTTGTCATTTCCACCATATTGTTACAAACAGTTATAACCATAACTCATATCATTCTTGCACTGTTCAATATTCATCATTGTACTATAACCTTTATCAAATAAATATAATAGTGAACATTTATTCAGAGTAGGATAGGGGAGCACCAAACATCATACCATTTTGCAAATGAATAAGTGGGAGAAGGCAAAAGAGAACAGCTCTTTTCCTGATATGATACCAGTGATGATACCAAAACAAGTTCCTGCCAGATACAAATTCTGTGTATAACAGTTTCGTTAAGTGTGGCACTGCAGTCTTTTAAACAATTTATTTTACTTGCCATCTAAGTAGCAAACTGCAAAGAATTTTCCAAGCTACAAAATTTTAATGACTTTTCCTTTGAAAAATTGTTTGGATGGAAAAAAATGACTGGATTTAGGGGCTTGAGTGTGAATAAAAAAAAACAATTTCTTGACTAAAACAGGCATTTCTTTTCTTGGGATAGGTCAGTTAAAAAAAAAAATCTTTAAAAATGCCTATTCAATAACAAATTCGGTAAAGGTCCTTAAGCTCAGAGAAGAAGGAACAGTGCAGGAAATAAAAACTGAAGGGAGTCCAAGAAGCAAAAGAAAGGTCAAGAGAAGCAGCAGGTTGTAGTGAAGGGAAGGTCAAATGTCTCTCTGGCACCAACAGCAGGAAGATTTCTCACGAGGCAGAGAAATTTCCGTGGCGATTCCTGCATAGTGGAGGCAGAGCTTGCTGTGTGACCGTGGGCTGCTGAGCACCGCAGTCTTGATAGAGCCTTGAAGGGAAGAGCACCGAAGGAGCAACCGGGCCTCCGTGCAGGTCAAAGAGTCAGAGAAGCGCGGCACGTGGGAAAGGAAGCAGGCCGCAGGAAACAGGAACATGGGGCCCATGTTTACTCTCCTAAGCAACTGAAAACACTCAGCACATGCCTCAGAGTATGTTATTCTATTTTATTTAAGGGAATATTTGTTTAGGTGAGGATTAAACTAAAAGATCTCAGATCTATGAGAATTAGGTCCTGTTGTATGTTTTTGTGCTTCACAGAGGATTATTTCTCAATAACATACCAGATGCCTGAAAAAATGACAGGAAGGACAGTTAGATAAATACCGTATTTTTAATTCAATATAAATTCCTCCTGGTCGTGTGCTTTCAGCCCTTCATTCAGAAAGATTCTGTTCAGCAAAGCTAAAATATTTTGTTTTCTGATTTCAAGATCCTCCTGCTCTTTCTCCAAAGCTGGTATAGTTTTAAGGAACATTTTTCATTCTACTGAGAGCCACTTGAAGAAGCACTTGTAAACCAGCACCTCGAATTTTATCTCTGCTTTCCACACACAGCTTCTCTTTGTACTGAGAAGAAACCTTTTCTGTAACTGCCATGTGCTGCAAAGGGCATCTGATGAAGATCAAAGGGAAAGCCTAAGCCTCCCCCACCTCCCTTTTTTTTTAGTCCTAGTAAAAATGGCCATTTTATTCCTGGCTTTTATTAAGAGCACATAGATGCATACTTTTAACATAGCTGCTTTCTCTCTGCTTCTCGTTGCTGAGATACATAGAGCAGCAATCAGACAAACCTACATATGTGTCTGCAAAGCATCAGAGAAACTCATGTATCTATCCTGTTTTAATGAGAGAATATTTGATTTGAGTTGTCAAATAAAGGAGTGACCGTAAAGAGTGGACTCATTTATTAGTTTATAACATATTAGCAAGTGAAGATTTGCTATAATTCATTTGCTACAGTGCACATAAATATCAAAAGGCCATAAAAGGATGTAGGTCCTTGAAGATGTTTTTAATGGTGATATATATTTTTTATTTTTAATGTTAGCATAATATTTAATTTTAGCAAAAGAAGGCAGAACATATGTATAAAAGGAAGGTACAGGAGAGTGAATCAAGTTCTCAGAAGTGATTCTTGATCATAAATGCTCGGCCTGGGATTACTGATTGCTGAATTTCAGGACTCAAAATGGAGAATCTCAAGTAACTAGGTGCTCTATTTTTGGATGCCATTTCCTACTTTATCTGCATTTCCAAAGAAAAACTGTGCAGGATATGATCCAGAGAGAACCCTCAAACCTCTGAGTGTAACAGAATGTCCCAGAGAGTCAGCATAAAGCTCACCATTTACCCCAGTGTTACTGAGTTACTGACAGTGTGGGGAACATACAACCCCAAAGTGCTAATGATTTTTGCAATGCTTGAAGTTGGAAGGATCTTTGTGAATGCCTTTCTGTCTCTAATTAACTTAAATGTTATTGCAAGGTAGGCTCCTCAAAGCTCAATATTGAGCCCACTCACAAACACTCCTAGATCTCAACTAGAATTATAGAATCATTATGGTTGGAAAAGGCCTTCAGGATCATCAAATCAAACCATAAGCCCTTCAACACCATGCCTGTTAAACCATGTCCCTAAGCAAGTCATCTGCACATTTCTTGAACACTGCTGGAGACGATGACTCCACCACTTCTCTGGGCAGCCTATTCCAGCACTTGACTACTCTTTCCATGTAGAAATTCTTCCTAAAGTCTAACCTGAATCTTCTGGCACAACTTGAGGTCTTTCTTTTCTTGTTCTATCTGTAATTACTTTGGAGAAGAGATCAATCCCTGCCTCACTACAACGTCCTTTCAGGTAGTTGCAGAGAATGGTAAAGTCTCCCCATAAGTTTCCTAACATGATGTCCCTCACTTGGTCATCAATCCCCTTTCTTTCTCAGTAGGCAGGAGGATACATATTTAGGCCAAGTGATCTGAAACTATTTATGAAGAACTCTTGCATAGTAAAAGCCTCTTCTGTGGTACGTGCTCTGCCTCAGCCAGGGACTGTACTGTGTGCAGTTCTGGGCTCCCCAGTACAAGAAGGACGTGGAGCTTCTAGAGAGGGTCCAGCGGAGGGCAACGAAGATGATTAACGGACTGGAGCATCTCTCGTA
>JAUBOD010000048.1:547869-557991 GCA_032353885.1 Nothura maculosa | reverse complement strand
AGGGAGGTTGTGGAGTCTCCTTCTCTGGAGGTCTCCAAACCCTCCTGGATGCCGCCCTGTGCCACCTGCTCTAGGTGTGCCTGCTGGAGCAGCAAGGTTGGACCAGATGATCTCTAGAGGTCTCTTCCAACCTTATAGATTCTGTGATTCTGTGATTCTGTGATTCTGTGACTGAGGCTGTCCCTTACAACCTTCCTCACTGCTCACGCTTAAGGACCGGATGCGCCCATCGGCCCAAGCATTCAGCTCTGCAGTAGGAATCAAGTGTCATAATATAAGCTGAGGTTTTCTTTACAAAATATTTATTTTGGCTTTTCTAAATTTTTACTGAAATGCCTAAATAGCTTTGAGTGTTAGTGCCAGAGATAAACATTCTATTTGCAAACATCTTGGCATGTATGTCATAGTTTTCCTCTCCTTTTCTCATTGCTCAGAGCAACTACACAGAAACAGAAGCTTTGTTTGCAAGTAATTTATCTGTGCATGCTGTTTATAACTGAAATTGCAAACTCCAGTTTTTGACTGAGGTCCACAAAGATAATAATCTTGTTTTATAACTACTGATCTCTGGAGGTCAGACTCAAACTCTATTATTGCTGTTGTAAAAGCCAATTAGAGACTCCAGCTGCAAATTTGAACAAGCAGTAGGGGCTGCTAAATGTTATGAATCAAATGCTACACCTTGTTACACACAGTTATGACATTGTGCTGTCTTTACTTCATTTGTGCTTCACCATTGGATTTCTAGAGCTGTGAGTTAGTTCACCAATGCACTGAACTGTTGATATTTGGGCAATGCAAACTTTATCATCCTGGCTGGACCTTAAGCTCACCATGTGCAGCTACAACTGACTGGAATCCAGGAGATTTGGGCTTGCCAGGGTGGCAAGGCCTAACATTTCCTGCTAGGCTTCAATAAGAGCAGCCTATGCTGAGTCAGCATGACTTTAAGCTCTTATCTGGCTCAGCTACATACGCCTCACACTATATCTGTGTTTATATTTAATTCTATAATTTTTCAGACCATGTCTTAATGCCTCACAAATAAGAGCTGCTGTAGGAACTGCTTGAGGCCTGCTGCATAAGAGCATTATCAGTCCGATTTAAAGGGTGATTTCAGTTTAGTGGCGTATAGCAGAGACTGCCTGTTTGTGTTATTGGCTATTTTTTACAGCATTTAGAATAACATTTTATGGCCATGATGACATTTTAGGAACAGAAACAGCAAGTATTTTGCAGAACACTCTCTCCTGATCCACTCTTACAGAGATATTACCTTTTGTTCCTTACTCTTTTCTGTAATCTGGACTGAAAAGAAATGACTCATTTGTAGTGTTGAGCAATAAACTACTTAAGAACAAATACAAGCAAAAATAGATACCAATTTTGATAATGTGAAGGCAGAAACTGTGCAAATTAAAATATTGTAGACTGTGACATAGGAGTTCAGCAAATTAGTCTTATCTGTGCATTATTTAAAATATTATTTAAAGGAGTAACAGGTTTAGTCATTTGTCAGACTAACTTGTTTACTTTCACAACAGTATTAAGGTGGATGGATTCATTAACCTACAGGTCTTAGATCATGGAAGTCGAGGATTTTATTCCAAAGAGTACAAATTGTTATGGTCAGGTATACAGGGACAGCAACTCCACCACTTCCCTGGGGACCCTGTTCCAATGCTTCTCCACTCTTTCCATGTAGAAATATTTTCCTGATATCTAACTTGAACCTGAATCTAATCCCTGGCACAACTGTGGCTTGAACTCACAGCTATGCCCTGCAAATAGTGACTCTGAATATCTCATAAACTGGAGTGTGGAAGTAGTTTGCAGTTGTTACTTTATCTGGGACGATGGCAAGCCTGCTTTTGATAAATAAAAAATCTCTGACATAAAAAAAATCAAGTCCTATGCAGCAGTAAATAACCTTGAAAACTTTCCTTTTATCTTTGGTTTCTCAAGTGCTTAGACAGGTTGTTAAAACTTCCAGAAATATTAATGCTGAATCTCCATAAAGTGTGTGTGATTATAGTTATGTGTGGAAAAATAACATTGACTCAGGCAATGTTAACCAGGTCTTCCCAGAGAAAAAGGAGCCAAAAGAACTTGAAAAAGGATCTTCATCAAGCAGGCAAGGACAGGATTTAGCTATTTTGACTTGGACACCTTATCGAAACTCAAGATCATGCTATTTCATGTTGAAACACAGCAAGAACCGATATGCCAATTCATAATTATATTTTTAATTGGTTCTGGGGCTTTTATTTAACATGAGAGATCTAGAATGGGTTTTTTTGTTTGTTTGTTTCCAGGCTATAAACTTCTGTCTAGGATAACCGAGCTCAACCTGTGTGAGGTCTCCACTATTCCAAATCAAGCTGATACCTGTAGGATAAGGACAGCAATGGTGGGGTGTTAGAGACAGGGGCTCAGAGCACTCTTTTCCGTGCAGACATGTATATGTGGTGCATAAAGTCTACCAAGATGTAGTTTAGCTGTCAAATAAACTAAATGCATCAAGACTTTGACTTGGGCTGTCTGCAGGAAGGTCTGGGACAAAATCAACTGAATCAGTTGAGTTTTGCATTTTGTTTTGGCAAGGGTCTTTTGGCAGTACCAATAATAGTATATATTCTTAATCTCTTCTTATTCCTTTTCTGAGCACAGTTGGCCAATTTTGGGAGGAAACGGGGCAATCCCAGGTGTTCTTAGTGAGGCAGGAATGAGGAGCTCTACTCCCCCCTCAGTGAGCCAGAATGCGATTCGATGATAGTCTATAGGAAGTCAGTCTATAGGTTGTGGCAGCAAAACTAGTATTTTGTTATAAATTTTGTGGTGTAAAATTAAAACAAATTTCTGGCTGTTTCCCTCTGCTAAATTTTTCTTGCCTAATTAAAGCAAACAAAACCTACATGGAGATGTTTTATTATGTCCCTGATATTTTGCTTTGTTTCGCTGTATGGATATCGCAGATTTTTGTAATCAAATATATGCCTCAGGCCTTTTGCACACTCTTAAGTACTGAAATAGCAGAGACCAGAGTGATAACTTATTGTCTCTCCTGAGGGGGAGTGTGATGCTTCAAAGATGCTAACAGGAGAGTTTATGCCTCTGTTACAGAGTGATACTGCTCATGTCTGCTCTGCTTCTCTGTTTAACTAGTCCTGCCACAGGTATCTCTGGAGCTGGAGCTAACAAAACTTTGTCCACAACCTTATGTCTCATTACATGAAGTCAAAGATAAGTTATGGGAAGGTTTCTGTCCTACTGGCCTGTAAATTTATGTGTTTATGTGATAGAGCAGATAGTGGTTTGGGCCTCAGTACGATAAAATTATACCCACTCCAGTGGAGTGTGTTATCATGGAGGTACAGTGATACAGAAATAACAACCCATCAGAAAGAGCATGTGAGCAGCATTCTTGCCAAAAACTTGCAAGTTGTGACATAAGACATCCAATAAACTTTATATCTCTATAGCACACACTAGGCATAGTGTATTTTCACATGTGTATGTGCATAAACAGTTTTCTTGCAGAAGTTCAAAGCAGATTATTTCTTCTAGCAGAATTATTAAAATTATTTTCTTAAGTTTTATTTCTCCCTTGAATTTGACTCCCTTGAATTTTCAGAAACACTTTCTGACTTTGATCTTTCATTGATGTGAGCAAAACTTGCAAATTCAGAG
The DNA here is from genome assembly GCA_032353885.1 of Nothura maculosa. Classification (NCBI taxonomy): domain Eukaryota; kingdom Metazoa; phylum Chordata; class Aves; order Tinamiformes; family Tinamidae; genus Nothura; species Nothura maculosa. Next base: position 554,301 of record JAUBOD010000048.1, on the reverse strand, counting down.
GACTTGTAAAACAGTTGATCTGCAGCTTGTGATGGAGGTGGATTGCACTGGATGCTCATATAGAGCAGAGAAGGAGAAATGACATTTATACAATGCTAATGCTCTTTATTACAATCCTGTTCTTAAGCCACAATCCTCTACACTGAGGCCTTCAAATGTTATATGCTACTGGCTCCCTGTATGTTAGATATTACAACAGTAACACATGTTAATAGCCTTCCTCAAAACATTCACAAAATTCTTATAAAATATTCACAAAATCTCCATGTCAAACCTACTGAGCAGCATGGTTTGAGATTCTACCTAACTAAACTCCTCAAGGTAGAAGGTAAGTTGAAGAATATTGGCTATTCCTCAGCCACTAACCTTCTTTAACAAATGGAAAATTTCTGAAAGATATGAGGATTTTTTTTTTAATTTTATCTTTGGTTAAATATAATTCCAGTGTTTGCCAAACTAACTGAACTTCCCTGAAGCCGGAATAAGCCACATAATAGACCACCCACTGTTCAGTGGTATTGATGCAGCGAAACAGATAACATGCCCTTATAATGTGTTCAGAGCTGTGAACTCATTCACACAGAGTAATTTATTTGGTTATACAAAAATGCCGTAGAATTAAGGGCTGACTTCTCCTTTCTGTTGACTGCTACCAGCACTATGCTTTGTGTACAGACAAGTGCTACTTCACTTGAAATTTAAAGAAATGCCATCTTGCAGCTGCTAGTAGCCTGGCAATTTGCCATTAAGTGAAGCCTGCTAAAGCCAAGGGTTCTGCATTCTGCACAAGGCTGCAGCCGCTTGTTGCAGCGTGAGCTAAGAGCACACAAAAACCCACAGGACATCAGTGTATGCTGTGATAACATTACATGTGTTTGAATAGTTCACTTTGGTTGTTACCAGTGTAAACTGTACAGAAATTATGTATCCACAGATCTTAAAGAAAATTTTAGGGACAATATCCTCCCCTCTAGTATCTTGAATTTAATAATTAAACCTGAGCTTCATTCATTAACATATCATTTCCTATCATTTCTGTGGGCCCTCTGGAACTTCATAACAAAACCTGTTAGCTACCAGAAAAATATGAAAATCTTATACTTTAACTGACTTTACTGCAGTAACTTTAAGAATTGACTGCAGATATAAATTCATTTGCAAATTATTCGTTTTTCATGTTAGAAAAATTCATGTAGAGAAAAAAATGCATAATTTTAAAGAGGTGGTACCTAATCAGATTTTAATGTCAGTGACATCCATATCAAAAGCTAAATTTAATTTTTGCATCTAAATGTTGTCTTTCCATTAAGCTGTAACAAAAAGGCTATATCTGGTTGCCCTTTAAATTATGAACTTTTTAATAATAGCTGTGGACATCCAAGTTCCTCACAGAAGTCATATTTTATTAATGTTTTTGGTTTTTAAATAGTAAGGTATCTGGTTAGGAGGATTTCCTGCCTCCGAACAGTAGATAGCCTCTAAATACGTTCTGTGTCTAAAAAAAAATAGTATCTATCAGCATAAAATATTCCCTTGAACTACATGCAATATACTCTGTAAAATCTTTTTAATGCTAAATCCTTTCATGAGACTTTGTAGTCATCAGTAATGCAGCATCCATCAACATTTTCTCTCAGTAATGGAATACTGAACTTGCCCCACTTGACCCTTTTGACTGTAGATTTGCAATGTAAAGAGAATTTTATTTTTAATAGGTAAATGAGTTCTTTCCAGTTCATACAAAGATAAACGCATTAACAGAAGTACTGTCATCTGTCAAACCAGTGGCTTTATTGAACTCTTTGCAAAAAGAATGCCACCCTTCTCACTCCACTGTTATTTCATAAAACATTGTGGTTTTGATAATTAAACTACTTTTAAGCTGTGGAACACTTAAGAGCTTTGAAAGTTATGGCTGTCTTGAATAAAACATAACACTAAAGTTTTTTCATCCACTGTAATAGCCTCTTACAATCCTTTATGTAATGTTATGTATTAGGTGTTAGCTGCTAGAAATTTGACATTTTTCATTCAGTTGTATGTTTCACTGATCCCAGGATATGTTTTTTAAGTTATATTTTTATTTTCCATGAATTTAGGTTAGTGGGTGTTTATAATAATATCAAACTGTGCTATTGCTTCAATTGAGCAAAAGGAATAATGATCTCAGATATTCAATAAAAATGTCATTTAAAAGTGTGAGCCATAAATCCATTTTATTTGCATTGCTGTACCCTAGAAAAAATGGGTAAAAAAAATAATTTGTTTTTCAAACTGATAAGCAAAATACAAAAGAAAAATCAGATACACTAGGTGTATTCAAGAACAATTCCCTCTCCATATAAAGTCCCTGCCATGATATAACCTCACTCATGGCTTCAGTTGTTAGACACACCAGTAGTAATGAAAGCAGCTTCTCACACCAGAGACATGTGATGGGCTGACACAGAGCACGTTCCGCACTGCACATACTAAGGGAGATACAGCAGAGACCACGTCTTCACTTCTGCTGAAGGATGCATGTCCCTATTGATATTCTGCTCTGATATTCTGGACTGAACCAATTCAGGTCTTCTGCTTGTCCAGAGCAACAGAAGGGAAAGGAGGTATTTCTTCTTTTAATCTGCTTGCTGTTAACGTGCAGAAGTCCAGGGTTTCATGCATGTGCGTTGCATGGAAGAAGAGATAAAGACCAATAGATAAAGTCCCAAACGTCAGTGCACATGAGTTCAACACGTCATTTTTTTTGGGAGGGCTTATCGAGAAGTAGGAGGTGTAGTGGAGGCAGCTGGCTTTGCAGATAACATACTTAACCTTATAGGACCTTTCAAAAATATAGCAAGTATATTGAGGTGCTGTTTACTACATTTTTTATTACTCTTTTAACATCACAACTGTAGAAAAGGGAAAATGATATGAGCATGCTATCAGTGACTGGCAGTGCCCTCTATTCAGGATTATGCAAAAATGAAGAGGTTACAAGGATCCAGCTGTAGCCGGATCTACATCCAGGAATTCTTCACTCTGACAGCCAATCATAACGGTGTCTTCATATCTTTCCCACTACAGAAACTGCTCTATTTCCTCTGACAATAATCTCCTGGAACAGGGCAGGAAAAGACAAACCTCAAAAAGGTGCTGCAGGCCTATCATCTTTCTCCCTTGGGTTGATTTATCCTGTGTGGGAACACGGAGATTGCAGCTGTGTTCTGAAACGATCGTGCTGGAAAGCAAGAGGCTCCTTACACCATTAACCTCGTTCATCACTACACTAGGCCTGATCAGAGCCTCACAAATGCCCTTTCACTAGTATGGAGTGCAGTCTTGCAACATTGCAAAATATTCCCAGGCAGCCCTGCAAAACTTGCTTGTGTTTTCTGATCTGGTTAGTGGCAACAAAGAGTCCTACCTAATAGACAAAATAAAATCAGTGGTAGCCTCAACTCAGAATGGGGAAAAATGAGAATTCTGAACAGGCGTTAATATAATCCTTCCGGTTTTTTTTAAATTAAATAGTTGACTTGGCCTTGTTACAGGTGAAAGTTACTTTTGCAAAAATATTAATTTCTATGGCTATATTTGAGAGAGGATCAACACATGAAAAAGTACATTTTCACCTTCCATAGTGGCTATATTTTCAGTTAACAGGCCACGTTTCTCAGCAGTAAGTGCACTGTCATGTTTCCATTCCATAATGATTACTGTTGCATCAAAGTCAGAAACAATAGAAACACTTCAGTAAGGTTTACAACATGAAATTGGTCACATCTTGATATCTCCCTAGGCCGTTACACAGGAAAATAGACATTGCTGAATAAAATTTTAGTTCCTCTTTTAAAATCACTGCATGTCCCCTATGTACCTCTTGCTTATACTGCTAATTTATCCAGATCTTAGAAGGAGGATTATAACTATAGGTGAGAAAGAAAAACAGTCTTTTCCATTTGGTGACTTCTAGACTTATTTTCCTCTTAATTTGACATTTAAATTTTTAATAGCACTTTGTTTGAAATTAACAAAGTATGAGGTGGTTGTCTTGCAAAGTACAAAAATAACTTGGCACATTCAGTCAGTAGAGAAACAGGAATTTCCGTCATAATAATTTGTCTTTTATACTGTTTGGATTTTGATCCCTCTGGTTGTTGACTTCTTTAGCAGGACTTCTTATTAAACTAAATTCGCGGAAGCTTATCATGCTGATCCACTATTGGAAACTGCTAGTATCTCCTGTACCTTCAAGCTGATAATAGATTCACATGGCACTTGACACTACTGTTGTATCATCCTTCTCCTCTTTGCAGTTAACTAAATTTTTTATTGCGTCAGCACTAGCAAGGCCACACCTAGAACACTGTGTACAGTTTTAAGATGTCCCATACAAAAAAGATATGGACAAACTGGAAAAAGTTCAGCACCAAACCTCCTTCAGTATAGCACAGAACTTGCTCAACTCTGACTCTTTTCCATCAAACAGATAATAAATTGTTCTTACCATATCTCTGTCAAACCAAGTCACTGAAAGTGTAATGCTACATCAAGCAGAAAGCTGATTCAGCCCTGAACAAAAAAGTGAGCAAAATAGTGATGGCTTTATATGTCCTAACTGTGCAAAATAGTAACTGGTGTATAACAGAAACTTTTGCCTTCCAATTACATATAGCACAATTTCTACAACTCCAGGTAATGTCTCAGCCTTACCTTATACATGAGGATGGATAGATAGATAGATAGATAGATAGATAGATAGATAGATAGATAGATAGATAGACAGACAGATGCACGTATAATTACAGAATTACAGAATCTACAAGGTTGGAAGGGACCTCTAGAGATCATCTGCTCCAACCTTCCCGCTCCAGCAGGCGCATCTAGAGCATGTGGCACAGGGCGGCATCCAGGCGGGTTTTGAAGACCTCCAGAGAAGGAGACTCTACAACCTCCCTGGGCAGCCTGTTCCACTGCTCTGTCACCCTCACAGTAAAGAAATTTCCCCTCACCTGCAGGTGGAACCTCCTGTGCTTCAGCTTACAATAATTGAACATGACCACTCCAAATAGCAAGATACTGCATTTAGTGAGTCAACAGGTTCTGTCTGGACCTGCATTCCTGTGAAACTGCATCTTCTCAGATCCTGTAGTATTAGCTTGATACCTTCAGAAATATAGCCTTATGACAGTAAAAATAATCTGAATGGGGAATATCTAATCCACTCCCATGACATAAACTAAATGTGGGCATTTGTCTTGCATAAAGCTCAATTTCTGTTGGTGGTAGACTACATAGACATCTAGCCTAAGCATAGAGCCTGCTTATGAAAAATCTTCTGCATGTGAGTTGAACTACATTACCCTCAGTATGAAAAAAAAAAAAACCAGTGTAATTTAGCCTTATGCTGATATTGTTTCAGCTTCTCACCACAGATTCTGCTTTGTGCACTTTGCATTGCGTAAAGTAGGAGCCCTTATCCTCATTAGTTTCATTATTAGGGGTGCTGCTTTTAATGCAGTTAAAACCCCAAGTGCAGAGCAACAGATGAGGCTGTGCAGCTTTTACCACTTTTAGAGCTAGAAGCCTCTGTAGTCTCTCAACAAGCCTGATAATTCTCTTTTATTGAAACTTGTGTAGCATAATAGCCCCTCAAGACTACCAAAAATTAATCTATTAGATCTTTTAGAACACTACTGAATTCATTGAAACTGCTTACAATTTTTCTTTGTACTTTTTTCACAGAGGAAATCCTGGATTTTCCTATACCCCTAACCCAAGAAAACAAAACAAACAAACATATAAAACCCAAAAACTCCCTTACAAGAATGCTTTGGTAATGATTAATTTATTACATTTTCCCTCCTTATGCACTTTGAACCAGCGTGTCAGTTCTCCTTTTTACCCAAATCCAAGAAGAGTCTGTCCTTTGGTGCTCTTCATATAATGGGTTTCTATTCTGATTTTTGCAGTTGTTTCCTCACTTGGTAGGATATGTGTATGGAGAACAAGAAACCTTTTGTTTCAGCGTGGTGGTATCTGAGTGTCAGTCTAGCTATCACCAGTCGTGGTGAGCTCTAACTTTAGTCCTACAGAACCTATGAAACTGGTGGGTTTTCTACAAAAGTGGGGTTCTCTACAAAAGTGGAGCAGAAAGGCATAGCTCTCAAATACAAAGAACAGTAAATTTGATCTCTGCAAGTGCTGGCAGAGACTTCTGTGGGGCTTGTGCCAAGCTGATGGGGCTCCCACAGTGATACCTCAGCCAGCAGCTATGGCAGATGTGGCTCCAGCAGCTCAGCCACAGCCAAGGAAGATAAAGACAGAGATTCCTTTCATCTACATCCAAGATTCTCTATGCATAGAATCATAGAATCATAGAATTATAGAATGCTTAAGGTTGGAAGGGACCTTAGAGGTCATCTAGTCCAACCCCCCTGCACACGC
>JAUBOD010000048.1:495345-514410 GCA_032353885.1 Nothura maculosa | reverse complement strand
TACCAGTCCAAGCTATAAAGAATGTATAATATGAAAGACTGAACTAGTCATTGGATGCAGACATGGATTTCCAGTTTTCACGATAACACCTAGTTTAGAAACAGATAGTGCTTGGCTTAACATTTAAAAGGCACCCAAGCCTTCATACTGGAATTTCAGCAGTGATCAGGGCATGGTTCAGGCCATGACTTCAATTAGTATATGAGTTTTATGCATGAAACTTTTAACTGCAGCAGTGGATAGAACTTCACAGACATTTCCAGGCTTTCACCTGAGCCAGGGCAGAAGTTCCTGTTCTCTATCATACAATAGTGGATACCACCTGAGCAGTACAAGTACCACAGAGAATACCATCCCTCAGCAAGACCCGTTACCTTGTAATCAGGACAAATCAGGGATTTGAAAATCTGGTGTTCTAACATTTTTTAATACTGCCATAACTTGTAGTCTTTAAGAAGGGAACAGGATTGTAGCCTTTGGGAGTAATGCTGGCATACACGTGCGATTCCAGGAAGGAGCCTAGTGTCTGTGACTGGAAACAAGACCTCCCTGCAGCAAAACGATGCTACCTGCTGAAATAAGCAGGACATAAGTCCTTACGTATAGTGTTTCCTCTTGGCTTGTGTCAGCAGCTCAAGCCACACTCTGGCTCATTCTTAGAGGTGGAACTGCTCCTATGGTGTTTAAGGGACCTAAGTGCACAAGTTAGGCCTCCAGATGACACTTAGGAGTCAGAAAGGTATACAACAAGCTATACAACATCAAGAATATAAATTAACCACAACAGCCATTTTGGAAAGAGACAGGCATCCAAAGTATATGTTTTTTGTTTTGTTTTCTTTTCTTTAAACTAGTGGAAAGCTTTTCAAAAAGGTAGATCTGGCAAAATTTCCTGCAGATTTTTGGATACAGAGGCTACCCTCATGCTAAAAATGATTCACTCCCATCTCATACATTTTAAGATCCCAAGAGCTTCAGGATGAGGCCTGCCCAGCTGATCTCTTATAAACTACAAAGTGAACTTTGATGTGGCAGGATCAGTCATGTATCATCAATTAAATGCCTTACAATTTAGCACCAAAATCTTAATCTCGCATCAGAATCTAATCAGAAGAGAGATCTGAAGGCCATTTTTCTCACGATGGCCAGCAGTGGAGGAAGGAGGGCAGCCGTTTGCAGGTTTACTTGGATCTCATATGTATTTAGATACTGACTAATATGTATTAAGGAAAGCACAAGAAAACAGCTGACAGAGATACAGCAATGGAAGTCATTGGAAGCAGCTTCTCTATGAAAACAATTCATAGAGAAGCCTTATTGTGAAGATAAAAAAAAAACAAGTTTTGGATACACAGTATGAAAAGATTTGATCTTGTTTGTTAGAGAACTGGTTTGGGTAACTGTTCTGCATAAACATGGTGCACTTGGCTTCTGGGCTGTCACAAAGGGGCAGTTCTCAAGCAACCACATCAAAGCAGCTCATTCCTCTGTATGATTTTGCTCAACATTTTTGTGAATAGATTTTTTATCATGCACTCAACTTTGATAGTAACATGTATTGGTTACTCAAAATGAGTATTTCTTTCTGTTGTCCTTCACAGAGAAATTCACAGAAAATTCCATAACGTACCCTAGGCTTGCATTCATTTTCAGCATCATTGAAAGTGATCCTCTGTATACTGCATATTTACTAATTATGGTTAATATACAAGGATATGAACAGATCAGCAACTCCTTTTCTGAATTAAAGTAACAGCTTGGAAGCAAAAGTATAAGTATAGTTTTATTAGAGAATTTATCTAAAATACAATATTATTTTCCTTTTTAAATTAGAGCATATATTATTTCAATGAAAAGATACTTTGTATTATTTCTACGGTAATAACAATTTGCAAACATAGTATTTAATTTAGGACTTCTTTAATTAAAAAATCCAACATACTACCATTAAGACATATTTGAGGTTGTTGATAGCATGGGTAAAAATGTAAAACAATCTTAAAAATATTTACATGTCAGTTTCTTAAAGTCTAAGAAGTCTAATTCTCAATATTCTCTTTGCTTTTTTTCTCAAAACACCTTTTTCCTAAGCTATATTCTGTATTCCTGTGCTTTGTCAAAGCTTCAAGTTACCAAGTTAGTTGTGTATACTATGTATGTGGATGAGGTTTCTCACATGGCTTATTTTGCTATCCATAGCATATCCTCTCCCAAAGAGCCAACATACTGTTAGATCAGCGTCAACTGCAGCAATAGTCATCAAAACACACCCAGCCTCCCCATCCCACCCCAGCTCCCCCAGCTCCATGCTAAGAATTCCTTTCCTGTTTGGAAGAGAGCCTTTCCCATTTCCTTAGCTGGCATTTCAGATGCAGAGAAGAAAAGAACAGATCTAGGAGACAAGATGTTGCCAGGGCACACATGGCAAAGGTTTGAATTGTGCTTAGCAAGAGGGGCTCCTCACAAACACACTCGATCTCTAAGACGCTCAGCACTGAGGTTACTGGAATGAGGCTCGAACTTCTCTGCTCTTCAGAGGCTGGCATGGGCGCCAGTTGTCCACCATGTGGCACACGGGCTCGTTCTCAGCATTGAAGCAAAGGCCACGGATTGCGCACATCTGTGAAGAAAGCACAAACATCCCCAATTGCATCCTCCTGTTTCCATAACATTATTTTGAATAATTCACTTGCGGCCAGAGCCAGGGGCTCATCTTAAAGCTTTTCCAGAGCCAATGGGCTAGAGACAGCATTGTCAGTCATGGGCTGCACCATCCACAACACACTTCATCCACACGTACTGTTTTGGCTCTTAGGAAGGCCGGGCTTTTTTAAACACTTAATATTTTAAAATAAAATTGACTTGATCTTTGGGTACAAATTAAAACTACCTAATTCATTCAAGAAATCTTGATTTTCAATTTGAATGAGAGGGGAAACTCTTTAATATTTATAAGGTTCTAGTGCTTGTTCCTAAAGTAAAATTGCCATTTCGAGAGTATAACATAATAAAACCATCATGATATCTAAGCTAGGAATCTAATATATAAAAAAAAGATTGTGCCAAAATAATAACCTGCTCCAAATGTGATTTCACATAGCCAACAGAAATAGGTAGGAGGCATACAGGCTACTGAGCGTCAGGTGCAAGACAGGCTGTGTTATCCCAGGAGGACGGCCACTGGCCAGCTCAGGAGAGGCCTAACATTCGTGAAATGACTGCAACAAAGTGCGGAGCCCAACCTCTTCTGACAACTGCTATGCTGATATAGCACACAATAATGGGCTTGCTGTGCCCTGCTGTAATATCCAGCTTTTATGTGTCTTTCAAAATTCATTTCAGATTAAATCCAGTGGTAATACTCTGCTTTATGGTTTCTTGTTTTGATCGGTTTGGGAATGAAAAGTCAAGCTGCCACATACACTGTTTTGAAATGATGACTGCAATATGAAAGGGTACACATGAGAGAAACAACTAGTGCCCATAGGTGGTGAAAGGAGTAGGATCAAACAGTTCTACTTTGATGAACATGCTCCTGCCCTATCATAAAAGTATACTTGTATACCTTGGATTATCAATAACAATACCAATAGTATAAAATAAGTAAATGGTATCAATTTTAAGGCTCCCTTAAAAGATGCCATCTTTTAATAGCAATCATTGTTATAAATTAGGTTTATTTTAAGGAGTTCATCCTCTTCATTCATTTCTTATTATGCTCCAGAGCAGATCAGTTGCATTTTTTTCATATCAGCTGAATAAGTTCCCTAGAATAGTGTTAATTCCATTTTATACAGTAGACAGAATTCTGGAATCTTCAAGGTTTCTCTTATCCAACAACATAGTTTTGTTAGGGTTGCCAGAATACTGTGGGATTCCCCAGTCTCTGCTTCTGGGCTGAAAAGTCCCAGTACAACAAGCTCTGTGTGTCCTGGAAATGCTGGAAGATCTGGTATCTGTACCAAACACCTACAAATGTGCAGTGTCTGCATTGCAGATGATGAATAAATGCTCTTCGGATGCTTGGTAAACCCAGTATTTTTTTATGTGTATCTGGATAGATGATCTGTGTGGGCAGAATAAACTTGCTGATGCTTAAAATACATGTAAGACTTACCATACATGTGTCACGTAAGGGTTTTTTTCATACATTGTATACATTTCCTATATTTTTACCATATGGCAGCTCCAGTCAAGGATCTGTGTATCTAGAAATCCTATGTTATTTAAATTCTCATTTTTTTTTCCTGGAGAATAGTCCAAAGAGAGGATAGCCTTACATGTTACAGAAAACTTACTTCCACAAGCACAAGTCTTGCCGAAAGCAGATAACCACTTCAGCTATATATTTTTGACATGTGACACTAGCTAATACCCCATGTAGCTCGGCAGTAACATAACCTACCACTTCAGAGAAAGATCACCTCAGTGCTAAGTCAGCACAATCAGTGTGATGTCAACACAAATCTATTGGTGATGGTCTACTATTGGAGACCTACCTGCTCTGGACTGACGGTGATGGGCTCCTTCAGAACATGCCAGACCACACACTCGAGCAGAGGAGGGGTGGTCAGTGAGCCGGGGTATGTCCAGTAGTCTCTGGAGGCAGGAAGCAGTCCAGTAGGGTCAAAGTTTGTGAAGGAAGCTTGCTTTCCCTGCAATGAAGGAAGGAGATAAGGTACTAGGTGGCATACACACACTTGGCTGGTAGTGGTAGTCTCTTACGAGACTAAGATCACATACATATTGCACACAATATTTAAAATACAGAGAAGTTGTTCACAGGGAGAAGTGTTTTTTCCTCCTAAAGGTTTAATTTCCTGTTCAAACTTCTCACATGGACTCTCCCAGCAAGATAGCCAGAAGAGATATATTTTCAAAAAGAAATTTATCTCACAGGTACCCTTTGCCTGTTTCTTGCTCCTGACTAAGAAGGGTGCTTGGAAGAGCAGTTCAGATCATGCTACACTATAGACAAATGCAGCTGAAAGACAGATAAATGCAGTCACAGAGATAAAATGATCAGATAAAATGATCACAGTTTGGGGATATTGCCTTCATCTGAGTCAGTTCTGCATTTCAGAGTGCAATGGCATCAGTGCTCATAGCAGCAAGGTTTGCTTTACTCTCATAAAGCAAAACAGATGTAACAGACTGAAAAGAAGTATAGGATACACTTTCTGAAGATGCAAAATGAGTGCAATCGGGGGCCAGTGAAACATTCATTACCTTGGTCTTAATGGAGTGCAGAGCATCAACAACTTTCTGGATTTCAGGCTTGGCATTTCCTACCTGTAATACAAACCACAGAAAAAGAAAGTAAGCTTGCACTCTCACAATATGTCACATTTTTTGAGGAAACATTTTACAGTACATTTTCACAGGATCCATTCCTTACATAACAGCATTACTACAGCAAAGGGACTGAAACTGGCCCTTTAAAAACATGCCAGCTGACAGCACAAGCAGGTCAGCCAAGGACAGTGGTCAGAATAAAGTTATTTTAATTTACAGTATGTGGATTTATTTTTGGACTTGTCATTCTTTTTTTGTAGAAGTCACTCTCTTGACAAAACACATTGAGGCTAAAAGAGAGTGCACTGTGCGAGGCACCATCACTTTCTTCAGCCAGTTGTGAAGCTAATTCAACCAAGACAAAATAATTTGGGCATTTAACAATGCCAGGATAGGGGAGGAGAGGTTATTTAGGCCTGTCCTACCTGCATACCCATACATATAGAACTGTGGAGTTATGCACATCATCTTTTACTGCAAAAGTTACACAGTACCACTGTCATGATGGAAGCAAGTATACTGGGCAATCACATGGATGGAAGGAAGTTACACACCATCAGCAATATGAAAAAGTTAAGAATTTGGAAAATCATCTAGTTTGCTCAGTATAGTTTATACAGTATAGCATAATGTTGACTTTATATTTTAGGCTCTAAGGCCCCCCAGCAAAAAAGTGAGCATACTGGACTAATCCAAATAATACAAAGAAGAATTTAACTCACCTTCATGAAAATGCCTACCACAGCCAAGCCATCGGGATGCTTCACAGCTTCAGCAAATTTACCATATTTTGTGTTCCAGTGAACAATGTGGAGCTAGGAGCAAGGAAACAAGAAGCACTATGAAGAATACATTCCATCCATAATATTTCACAAATGAGGATGCATGAGAGTCATTTATTAAACATTAACGGCAGATGGTGTTTTACTGATGGGATTTTAAAAGTTTTGTGTACAGTTAAGTATTTGTTGAATCATTCATCTACTTTCAGGTTTCATTTATGCAAAAAGGTTTATGTCATGCATTATATTTTACTTCTTACTCTTATTTCAAAATGAATTCTGAATGCAAACTGTGGGTTATATCCTCTTCCTTTTAGGCTGGTGAAACTCCTGTTATCTTCAATACAAGTCTTCCGTGCACGCAGTCTGCCAGACTTTGATACAGTATTTTAATGTTATGTATTCTGGAGTTCTTGTCAGTACTGAAAGTCATGTTTGTCCAGTGTCAAGGAAATAATGTCAGACATTAACATCTGCCTCTACAGCTCTCACCTGCAGTCTAGACAGTTTTTAAGAAACAGTGCTTTTCTTGAAAAATCTTTGAAAAGAGAAATGAATCTCCAGGTTATGTTAGCCAGGACGTTCCCTTCTTTTCAGTTCTCCAATTACTTCTAATTAAAATGAAAACAGTTTTTTTTTTCCTCCTCTGAAAGTTTATCTGATCTTGCTACTCCATCTTCTTTGAATTGAAAACAATTAGTACTATGAAGTATCAGTTGGTACTATTGGTATTTTCAAGTCAAATCGAGCAGGTCATTGTAGCACTGTGAGCAGATATAAGGTGATGGCAAGTTTCTTGGATGTGATAAAAGACATTTTTATCTCATGCAAAAGCAGTAAAGCAGCTGAATTTGTAGGATCACTTTATTTGTCAATGCAAATCACAGCTGTGTTCAGTCAAATTGTGCATTTACTGTAAGGGTTAAAAAGTCTGTCATTGCTAGATTTCTAAATTTCTCTCAGTACTAGATTTCTAAAATGGAAGAGTGGGATGAAAGTCCCACCATGGTATCACTTGACTACCTGCCTTTTTCCCCTCTTCCCTGTCATCAAAAGATGAAAGGATCTACAGTAAAACATTTGTATTTTTGTATAAAAGGCTGTGACATTAAAAACTGAGGCCAGAACACAGTAGGTCTGTATACAATGAGGTGCTGCAATTTTGTTTCTTATTAATTTTCAGGAATCATTGAGAAAGCGGGAGAATAACAGTGTTACTGTAGTCTTTTCTGCTTATTTCTTTGATACGAAGTATTTGATAAAAACTTAGAAGGAATCCTATGTTTCTCAATTCTACTCATGGAAGAGGGAGCTTTTGAGGTACCATTTTACCAGTCTTCTATGTCAATTCCCCCACACCTACCACCAGTCTCTGGCCCTATCAATATTTCCAGGGCTGCTGCAACCACAGTGGATGATTAAAAGAAAAAAACATGAATACTGCAAAGAAGAGTGAAGGAGGCAGATCATGCCCTACCTCTGCATCGTACTTGACACCATCCACAACGTGCTCAGATCCTTGGCCCTCACAGGATCCCCAGTGAATGTGAAACTGCACCAGCCTGTAGACTCCATCGAGGGCTCCACCTTTCAGCACTGCAAAGCAAAGATCCCATGTGAACATCTCCCATAGCCCCTTCCTTCAAGTCTCGCTTCCCCCAGAATGCCCATTGCAAGGCCTCCATGTGAGCCACTGCTCTGCATGCTGCCATGCTACTTCAGTTCATTTTCAATGGAATATTGCTGCAATAAGCCCAAATCAATAACAGACATATAAAAATGTAAGTGCCTTCACAGTGGGTGCCTCATCAGCAATTTAACAGGCATGCTAATATTACAAATTGACAAGGGTGTTGGGAAGAGATGAGGATGTAACTTTTCTGTCACCAAATAAATAAGACAAGAAAAGCCATTGTGAGCAGCCTCCATAGAGTTATTCTATGAAAGGACACTTGAAGAACAAGTCATTTTTCACTTACTTATGTACTTACTCTGTCCCCTTATTTGAGACACTTGGTTCCTTTAGGCCTTAATCCTGCAAATTGTACAGTGGACTGGATTGACCCAAAAGCTCCGGGTTCCAGATTAGCACCTGCTATCTACAGGTTCCTTAAGGCAAAGTGCAAGGCATTGAAGAAATAAGAAAGTAAAATTTCTTCTTTGTTGCATCTTTTACACCTCAAGAATGAGTGGCTTAAAAAATAAGTGGCAAGAGTGGTAACATTTACAGAGATAGATTTCTGAAAACTATCTGGTTTGGAAACGAGGTGCTTACTTATGCTCTTTGCTATCTGACATTATGACTGCTGTGCGACTGATACATTAGCAGTGTCCAGCCACGCTTTCAATTACAAAGGAGAGAGCTCCCCTGAGCTTCCTTATTCCACTTGCTACTTTTAACCTTGCACTTAAACTGAGACCAATCATCATTATGATGTGCAGGATCAAGACCTAATACTGCAAAATGCTCAGGGAACGGCCAGTGTCTTCTCCAGTGCAGCACAGAGCACACACCAATGAGAAATAGTTCTGTTAAAAAGAATCCTTTATTTAAATTATTAGAGCAAGGCTTTACACGGTTTTTGTTTGTTTCAGTGCGCCAAATTCATACTTAAATCTTTGTTTAGAGTATTAATATTTGAAAAACAATGATATTTTTAAAATGTATTTTGAAACATTACAAACCTCAAAGATCAATGCCTCTCTCTCCCCTACATACACACATACATATATATAATATATATATATTAAAGTGACAGAAGAGTATTGACAGATTATATGACATGTAAGTGTGCTCTGGGTATGTGCCGTAAACAAAATGTTTCTGTAAAATAAAGATGCTTTCCTCCAGTCTGCAAATCCCATAGACACATAACTATCACAGTACATGCATGTGTGAAAATGAAAAACACAGATAAGAAAAATTTGCTGTCTGCTCAGGATGGAATAACTCCAGTTATATGTAAGCATGTACAACAATAGCCATGGAAGGAACTCAAAGAGGTTGGAAGGATTTGACTGAGAAAAAAAGAAACACAGAAAATTAAATGTGGGATATATAAACCACATTAGTTTCCACTGTTGTGCCTTATACATGCAAAATTTGGGTTTGGTGGACAAATTTAGCATTTGCCTGGGTGTCCTTCTCTGGCAAATAAAATTAGAATTACACATCTCCCAACAAACATTTCTCTGAAAAATGTGAATGTATGTTATACTCTAGTCTTTGTAGCTTCAAACACCATAGCCAACATCAAACAGACCAAGACTAGCCCTACCTATTGCCAAGATATGTACCATGAAGAAGGATAGCTGCTTAAAGCAATTAGGCACATTTTATTGCACTTTTATATTTCTTCATGTACTATACGCTCAACAAGTGCAGCTGTTTCAAGCACAGCACTACAATTGATAATATTATTTTTTCATAATGGTTACTGCAAAAGTGCATTGGTTTCTTTTGAAAATGAAGTACTTGGTTGCTGTATCCTTACAGATTCAAAACAGTCTATGCAATATCATGTTTCATTTTAAAAAGATACCATAGCGTTTAATGTTACAGTTTCAGTTCCTTTGGCTAATGGACTGTTTGCTGCAGATGCACAAGGGCCCACGTTTTACCATCCCCGAATCTCTAAATGCACGAGCGTTGCACATGTTAACCTGCCATTATAAATCAGTAGAAAGCATGCTGAAAAGCTGAACCATGCAGTCTTCTTAAATCCATTTGCAGTGTTATTTCTACCCAAAGCTTGCTATACTTTTAAAAAATTCAAAAGATACACAAAAGTCTTGTTTCAGTTTTGCTTACTTTTCACATTCTGTGGTTCTCAAATCCAGCACTATTTATTCTGACTCACAGTAGAGCATTCAAAGAAAGTAATAATTAGATTAGTGCAAATGAACACAAATTCAGCAGGCTTAATTACACAACAGCCCTTCTTGTGCAAGTCAACATTAAGCAGACATTATTTTTTGTTAATACTTCTCAGCTTTTCCAAAGAAAAAACTTTAAAATTAAACTTAAAAAGCAAAGCATAAATGTTGGAGCCTCACTGTTCCCAGGGCAAGTTCCTTTAAGAATAAACCTAACAAGCTTTTGGAAAGTAACAAGTCCTTGGGAATCAGTGCAACATTCATCCTGGGGGCCTCTTCATTCCCCTCCACGCCACTTACATGTCAATTCAGCCTCTCTTAAAGGCAGAAGCCTCCCCATCCCCTGATTTGCAGGCAGGAAGAAATTCTGATATGTAGTTGAGCAACTCAGAATTAGCTCCCTTCCTTTTGGACCCAGCATAACTGAAAAACCACCTTGGAAATGCACAGGTGGCTCCCTCCTGATATCCAGCAGCATTGCAGGAAGCCTCTTGGGATCCTCCTGAGGTGGTTTTGCACGGGGAGACTGCCTCCCATCACCCAGGAGCCTGCAGCCCACGCAGCACCAGCTTGTCCACTGCAGCCAACCGTGGGCAGAGCAAACATGGCATTCGCCAGCGTGGAAAATACCTTTTCTCCTTACAATTCTTCCTTTTTAATAGATTCTCTCTCTCTCTTTTTTTTTTTTTTTTTTTAATTTTCATCAGTATCCTGTTCTTCATAGGCGTGTAACAGTACAAGCAATGACAGCTTGAATATTCAGCTTTCCTCCTATTTAACACCTATGTGCAATGTAACAAAGACAGCTTCATAACATTTTCTAAATTAGGCGAACAGCAGTATTTCCAGAGCTAATTTGAGAAGTCGCATAATCACCTGAACTCTTCCATTAACATCTGTGGGACTTCCTGGGCAAAGAAGGTGAACTGTATTTGTATCCACTACATTTTCTTTGCATGTTTAGCAATGGACAGAAATGAAAAGGGCACTTTGTTGCATCTGGGATAGCTGTTTACTGAAGCACACCACTTGGCTGCCTACTAAAAGGCAACTCACTGGGCAGTTAGCTTTCCCTTGTATGAGAGAAAAAGCTATGAAAAATATACTGTCTATCACTCTACTATTTTTAGGCAGCAGCAGCATCTGCATGTGTGAAGTTTTGAAAGAATACTGTGGAATTACTCTTATTATAGTTACCTCCTATGGGATGTTCTCTCTATACAGAGCAGGAGAGTAATGTATTCATCAAGGCAATAAACCTGTCAAAGGAATAATCCACATGGCTAAACTACAAGATTGTTTCATGAGACAGAATGAGTTACTTCTTGTAATAAAAATTAGCATGATAAAAAAAAAATGCTAAACATTGTCATTCTGAGAAAATACAGAATGAGAAAATATTCTTCCAAGAGAAATCACTGAAAAGAGAGCTCCTTCTGGTAGGTGAAATAAGGCATCCACTACAGCACGTTAAATGCCCACAGCCCAAAAATATCTTGAGCACCAAGCACTATTAACAGCACAAGGAGGGCTCTCATGAGGATGTTGAGGGATTAGTCTCGAGTTCTTATGAGAGGATGGACTTGCCCATCTGATGGATGGGAGTTCAGCCAGGGTGAGCTGTCATTTCTGCGAAGCGGAGAGTACAAAATGTCACGTGTTGGGAGATGTTTCCTTCCTAATGTTATCTCTTTCAAACATTCCTCTAGGGACACTATATCATGATGAACAGGAGAGTCGGACCTAAATGATGACTGTAGGGATCATACTTGTAGAGAACATCTGTAACGTATATATATAATATTTTTTTCTACGAGAGACCAATTGCATAGTTTTTACCGTGGTGAAACACACACACACACTGATCTTGCTAGAGAGTTAGCCTGATAAGGACAAGGATCTCTCTTCCAGAGAGATAGGCCAAAATGTAACATGTGTCAGAATGCGTCTGGCCTGCACACGTGTGCTCCGGCAGCTGGGCCATGATTCCGTCTCACCCCTCCTGAACCATGTGGCACAGACTGGGGACCGACAGACAGACCAACCTGCTTAAGATGCTAAGTTAGGCAGGTTCTTGACCTTCTCCCTCCATCCTTCATGCTGTATGTACAAGTCCTGTGATGCACACAGGTGGGAATACACATGGGAATGTACTCACATGGCACATCTGGGTGTGTCTGTAGGAATCTAAAAGTTTGTGCGTACGTACTAGTGTGAATGTAAGCGTCCACTGACCACTTACAGCACAAAGAGCTTCATTGGCAGCACTCCTTAGCGTATTAAAAGTAGGAAGACTGCATTTTATTCTTAAACTATTTTCAGATGCAGCTTATCAATATTAAACAAGCATGAAAAACACAGAGTTAATAGATAATTTGTTTACAAACTGATAGAAGCTGGAAAGTATTGCTTGTCATACACAAAGGGAACTATTCAGTATTTATTTCAATCAAGCATAGTAAAATCCACTACTCCCTCAAAACTGTGCAATGTGGTCTCCCAATGGGAGATTTCTGTGGGTTACAAGGAGTTATAGGACTCTCCGATCTGCGTTCAGTCCTGACATATTTCATCCTGAATGAGCCATCAACAACTCGGCAAGTACCAAGCTGGAGACACTAAGATTCTTTTAATTTCAACAATATGTCATTGGCTTCACTCTTGGTGGTGATACTGTATTTATGCAGTGGCTGCTCACAGCATTGAAAATTGTAGCAGACAGTGCTTATATTACTTTGAGATCTAATAGAGGATTTACAAATGCAAGGAAGGGAATTACCTTGAAGTACACACAAGTCCCTTAGACTTGTGAGTAAATGAACAAATACATCAGTTGGGAAAAAAATGTCAAATAGAGTAGCCATGGTGATGACTGGAACATAACTTCATCACATTTTAAAAACAAACTTTTCCTTAGCTTAAGTGGCTCTTAACTTAGCTGATAACCATTGACTAGTTCCTCCTGCTTTTTACTAAGAATAGGCTCTAGAATAGGCACTTAAATGAAGGAATGGAAGTCATCATGTTTTCTGCACACACAAGCTAAGTCAAATATCTGCTTGGAAGTCATATGTTGGGAAAACAAGAAAAGAAAAATAACTGTTGCTTGAGAGTGGAGGGGTCTCCTCTGAGCTATGTAAAGAAATGAAGGCCTGAATCATTCATGGCTAATTTACAGCTCTGCTGTCTTCCTTCTCAGTTCCTTGAAGCACTGGAGCTACGCACAAGACCCCAACTCACTCAGACTTTGCAGCTTCTAGTGATATCACTGAAAGTATCACACTGAAAGTCAAACAGAGGAAAAAAGTACTTGTGATATAGCAGTAGGTAACTGAATGAAGTCTCCTAAAAATATCACATCCCTGATTTATAATTCAGAAGGGCTAGAACATTGCTTAGGCCATACAGTACTGTGGAGCTTTAAGTGCAATATTATTCTGGCATAGCTAATATTACATTTTGAAGGCTGGGAAGCCTAAAAATAGACCTCCTGTGGCAGTGACTTAGATTAAAAGCTCTGTCTTAAAGACAGCAGACCTGCATGTTTCCTCTTCAGTCCATCCACTGCAGTGGCATAGAGCAAGTGTGGCACAAATGTGGCTGTATCTCTCTGCAAAATGAGCAGTGCTAACACTCCTGACTGTTGGATAACCAATAGAACAGAACACATTGGTGTCTTTGGTCCTTTGGCTGTTCGCAGTGAGTCATGTTTAAAGAAAGACCTTTGAATGGTGCTTTTCCATTAATATTTACCACTGAGGGACAAATCCGTTGAAAAAATACTTATTATTGAGAGTCACCTAAATACCGGTGCTACAGCCAAGAGCAATCCAGTATTTCCATTTCCCAAGTCTACTCATAATTTTAACATTCTACTAATATCAGATTTTCTTTCAACTCGGTCTTGGATTTCAGTATTATCTCTAGCTTTAGAGACTTACACCATAAATTGGAATTCACTTTTGTAAGCCTCTAGTTAAAACATGAGATTTTAATATTCTTGTTTTAAAATGAATTTCTGATTTACTTTTGCTTTTTGTGAACTTAGAAAATACATGAATGGAAACTACAGTGCTTACTACTATGAACATCCTAGTTGTATTGCAGGTTTTATGCAAAACATGACATTTTAGGGGGTGAACTTCTGTGAGGAGCAAACCATATGCATGTTGTAATCTTCTTTTGTGCACTTCAGGCTTTTATGAAGTAAGTCATTTCCTGTATTCTTTTTTTTAGCTCTGAGAAGTTGTTGTCTACTATTTAAAGTGAATGAAAGTAGAAATATTTCCTTGTGGAAGACTTTAATATAAAATGTCTGATACGACTAAGTAGTTACCCTTAATGAGACAGAATGGGGAGAAGGGACAAACTCAAAGTTGCATTTTTATTCTGTGATACTTCTATTATATAGATTTTTTTCCTTATTTAAAATAATAGAGATTTTAGACACAAATATCTATAGTTATGTTTTCACAATTATTAAAAAACAGACACTATTATTAAATTCTTAGGCATAAGAATTTAACAAGAAACCACAAGAACTAAAGCAGATGAAGAGAAAGTAAATAATAATTTGCTTCTACAAACAGGTCTAAGACAGCATACAAAAAAACCCCCAACATTTTCAACAAATAAAAGATCATGACAAATTCATCAGTTTTTAGGATAAATCAATGATCAGTGATTAAGTCACTGCCACCAGCTGGCAACTGTGGAATGTGAAGAAAATACACTTCAAGAACGGACTTAGCCTCTGCAGCGTATTCTGGCACATAAGCCATGAAGCTCAAAGACTGAACTATGAGAACCAAAAAAAGAAAATTGAGGATGAGAGCTCTTAAGGGTCACACTGAGTACTCTACACCTAACAAGCAGATGTAAAAAAATAATTAAGAAACAAAAACAAAGTCAGGTTCCAAAGCTATTATAAAGATCTTCATATCACTTCAGTGTCACTATTGTAAGATAAAATCATATAGGTTACAGGACACAGCTGAGTTAATTATAGCCTGAAGTGGTATTTATGTCCCTAAAGCTCTCCCTTCTAGTACAAAGATCTTCTAAAAGGGCAAAGAAGATATTTTCTTCTACAAAAATACATTATTCTCTATGTAGTCTCTATATAGTCTTTTTTTATATTCAAAAAGCTAATTTTCCAACCTTACTATGCTAAAGAAAACAGATCGAAGATTATTTTAAGATTATTTAAATCCTCTTGGATTTTTAGTTTCTTACTGATAACAAGCAAAAGTTAAGTCCAGATATTCTTGCACGCACACACATAGCAAATACCTGCTCCATAATTTGGGAGATAGGGAATGGGATATTTTATAGATTACTAAGAGCAGGAGTCTTCAAGCAGACATTAATACTCAGAGCTGTAGCCTGGCTGGCTGCAGCGTCGCTATGTACGTGCTTAAGAATTCTTCATGAATGATCCGCCTCTTTGTGTAGAATTACTCATATATTTGAGATTATTCATGAACAATGATCTTACTACTTCATTTTGTGCCTACTGGCACAGATAATTTATCTCTGTACATAGGACAGCTCATAGGAGCAAGTACTGTGCTTGTGCTGTGGTTGTTTTCCATAAAATGTAAGAGAATATCAAGTAAATTCATATAGTTTCTCCCTGTGACTACTACATGATGTCTAACCAAGAATGTGATAGATACATTGTATTAGTATCCCAAATCTGTAAAGAAGAACTGAAGCAAGCTCTCAAGGACAGCTTTATATCATACAATGAAAGTAGGTTACCTAATTAAATGCAGACAAATCAAACCATTAAGAGGGCTGCCAGGTAGCTTTTATGTACTCTGATTTTCAATAGGAAGTAACAAACCAGAGGATTCATCCTTAGGTGGATTCAGAAATCTCTCTTCCCTCCCCGCCATGTAATACTAATGTGTTTCTGATGCACTGACAGAGCTACTGCGAATGTTTCTGCTTGCATCGCCAACCTCCCACTCGGAGAGCTGTGTCTCTGCGTAGCTGTCAGAGGATCCCTGTCACAGATGTTCTAGTTCTGCACTGACTTTTCTCATAAGCAGCATTCTTCCTACAACATTTCTTCAGATTATTATACATTCCTGCAAGTTGTTTTTTCCCCTCCTAAGTTATCAGGTACATGTTTAGGAATACATGCATGTACAAAGTTGGTCATTATTTTCCAGTGAGAACAGGAGCAAAGGTACTCAGGAACCCCATTAAAGGAACATCATTAAAAATCAAGACCAAGGATCAGAGCCTGCAGTAGTTTTGTAATACTGAGTCTGTTTCCATTGGAGTCAGTGAGAGCTGACTCATATGTATCTGGTGAAAATAAATCCATTTCTTCTGCACTTCCAATTATTTACCTTATTCCTCATGACATTGTTAAAATCCACATGGTTTAAATTCGAATCCTCTGTGCTTCATAAAAATAAAAACTATGAAATCAGGATACCTTTTTCATTTTTTTTCTGATACATCTATTTATTTCAATTCTCTGCATAAATTGTATATTCAGTCCTATATGTATCTGTATAACTGTGAAACATTTAGCTATTTAATATTGTTCAACATATAGGTTTATCATTAAAACACAATGTCAAATTCTTACTGTGATGCTGACCATGCTGCTGTTGTAGTTATGCTACTTGTATTTTCGAAAAGATTTCAGTAGGCATGGTTAATTTGTTTTCAGCACCATTCCCAAAATGACATTGCCAAGGAAAAGCTCAGGAAAAATAGGGCACTTGCTCAAGCAAGTTAAATCAGGCAGTGTCTAGAGAAGGCAGCAACTGTCTCTACAATAGGATTGTTTTTGCTTTCTAAATTAGAAATAGAGGCACATTCATTGTAGCAGGGTGATGATTTCTGCAAATGTAACCAGCTGAGCAGTCGAGGACCGAGCCTACAAAACCCTTGCTCTGACTGTGGCCTCAGCTCACATCATTTGTCCTGTCAGTGCAACAACTCCTCTCAGCAAGGACTATTAAGTTTGCAAGATTTGTACTTAATTTGACTGCAGAATATAATCAATTAGTAAGACACTGTAGAATAGATGGCTGTTAGCAAACTTTGTAGGAATATGTCACATAGAGTCCTATCTGTACTGAGAAAGCTCCAAGTCAGGAAATGTTAAGGATTAGGCTTCCTTAAATTACCTAAGAGCAAAGAGGTATTTTCTCATCATCCCTCTGATCCTCTTCTAGAGCTGGAAATATGTCACATTTTGAGCCTTATGGGTATCAAAAGCACGCAGTAATTGTTGATAACCCAATAAATAAACTATTTCCAAACTACTCCCATTTCAAGTTAAGTTAAATCCTACAATAGTATAAGGCCAACTCTTATAACATACTTTATCTGCTTTTTTAACGGTTTGGCACATACCTTACAGTGAGTTAAAGTATTTTACAATGCCAAAATTGTAAAATTTGTCAAATTGTATTAAAAAAATCTCTTGCACATCTGAGTCAAAACCCAAATCCTCCTGATTTAAACCTCAAGAAATCAGTTTACTTCTCGGGTATTTGGAGCTGTTAGATCAAAACTGCCCAGACTGTCTGAGTTTTCTTCTAAGAGGAGCTCAGCTTTCTGAACAGGAGCAGTGGATAATCCTGACTCCTCAAGGTTGAATCCTGCCTGACCTTACTGAAGCCAAAACATCACTGTCTTCAGAAAAGCCCAAAAGCTTCACTAGATAATTACTTTTATGATATATTAGTGGCAACATTAGTATACTTAGCATACTAACGGTATATTCATATTTTTTCCCATCCCTACCATGGAGGGTTTCGCGTCAGAAGGAGGACACAAGGAGGAGGTCTCACCTGACTTGTCCGAAGAGTCGTCAAACTCCACGTTGAAGGAGTGCCCGTTATTGACGATGCTTTTGGCCGTGGAAGCATCGTAGCTGAAGCTGAGAGGCTTCAGAGCGGGGTCATACTTGGCTGACTTGGTCTTGATCTCGATGGGCGACTGGCGCTCCCCATTGGCGATGGGGAAGCTCTCGTGCCAGTGAGAGGGCCCTGCAAGGCAGCATGAAGCAGCTTAGAAGGAAGAGCCACCGGGCTCAGGGGAGGCAGCCGACAGCCCTTGCAACCCATAATGCAGCCCCAGACCTGAAATGCTGCAAAGGTTTCACCCATGCACCGGTGTGTGACAACGCTCCACGTGTACGGGGCTCAGAGCCGCCAATGCAGTCAAGGGACGTGTCCCATTTGGGGAGGCACCCGTGAGGCCCGGGGCACTGGCAGTTCAGGCAGGTGCATGACCGGGGTGCCCTTCGGGAACCCACCCGTCCCGCTAAAGTCGGGCCCCATCCTCCGCTCTTCCTCGCGCTGCTACGGAAGTAAAGGAATGAGAGCGGGAGAGCAGAGAGATGCTCGGGGCAGCCCGGGAGGCGCGCGACTCAAGTGCAGGTGGCATCTCAAGGTGAAAAAGCTGAAAAGAGGGGAAGGGAAGCGCGGAGCCACCTCCCGGCGCTGCACAGGCAGCGCGTGTGGCCGCGTCCCCGCGGCGCGGAGGGGCCGCGCGGGCCCCCGCGGCACTCACCGTTGTTGCTGCCGTAGCCCCAGTGGTGGGACATGGTGGCTGCGCGGCGCTGTCGCTGCCCGCCGGCCCCGCGCGCCCGCTTTTATAGGCGCCCGCCAACTGCGCGCCCCGCTGCGCGCCCGCGGGGGGGGGCGCGGGAGGAGGCGGCGCGGGGGCGGGGAGAGCGCTGCCCTCATAGCACGCTGCCCCTATAGCGCGCTACCCCTATAGCGCTCTACCCTTACAGCGCGATGGCCCTATAGCGCGCTGCCCTTATAGCGCGCTGCCCTTATAGCGCTTTGCCTCTATAGCGCGCTGCCCTTATAGCGCGCTTTCCCTTATAGCGCGCTGACCTTATAGCGCTTTCCCCCGTATAGTGCGCTCCCCATCCAGCGCGCGCGCTCCCGCTCCCGCTCGCCCCGCGATTTGCGCTCCCCGCGCATTTTGCGCTCCCCGCGCGGCCGCGGGCGCCCTGCGCGCGGTGGTGGTGCCCGCATTGCGCGCCGCTCGCTCCGCTGCGCCGTGACCTTGCGACGGGCCGCGGCCCCGGGACGCTGCCTGGCGGCCGTGCACGGCACAGAGCCCG
>JAUBOD010000048.1:468045-481262 GCA_032353885.1 Nothura maculosa | reverse complement strand
ACGTGAAGAGGGGCATCGCGGGAGGCTTCTCTTCAGTGCAGCTTTTATCTCTTTCCCTCGGAATTGCTGGCCTATCACCTCTTTGCTTAATAGTGTAATTCATAACTTTGTTGTTGGCTGAATCTGCAGGAAATTCTAGCATTCTGAAATATCAAGGCAATCCTATACTTCTAAAATTTTTTTATTAAGTTTCACCATCTATAAACCACTAGTCCTCACATTCAGAACTTGTTACATCTGTTTCCTGTGCCTCTGAACATCTTTCATTCATCATCAGGTATCAACTCCTGCTTGCCATCAGGTTATTGCACTGCTCTCCATCACTTTCCTATGCAAATGCATCCCTCGTTTCTCCTGTATTTTGTCCTACATTTGAAAAGAGTTCCATAGAAATGTGTGCAAAGTAGTTGCATTGTTCTTTTTCAGGTCTCTTCACAAAATTCAAGTTTGATATGGTGCTTAGAAAGAATGTGATAATGGCTGGACAGCTGATACACAGTCTGTGGCTTATTATGGTATTTGAACCAATGATACCTCAAAAAAATTTTACCTTATTGAGATTTTTTGGCCCCTTTGAATTTATTCAGAAAGAAAAATGGTGAAACCTTCGGTTCGTGTGTTTGCTTTTCTCTTTTTCACATCAGTAATATATGACCCAAGGGACAAATTGAGTACTGACAGGCCAGTGACTCTACCACTTCCCTAGGCAGCCTGTTCCAATGCTTCACCATTCTTACATTCTTACAAGAGCTCACATTCTTACAAGAGCTCACATCTTAGTTGTCAAAAATAAACCTGGAGAATTTGATTCATAGAAAGGCAAACTTCCTTGTCTACATCATTAACTGCATATTTTCTTTATAGATCTGATTATTAGCAGGGAGTTAGCAGGATTTGTTAAGAGCAGGGTCTGTCTTCTCTTTGTCTGCTAGGATGTGACTTGGCACTCCTGAGTTCTCTATTTTCTGTGATTAGGGATCGCACAGCCAATTATTATATGCATATCATTGCATGGTATAGTCTAGACTTGTAAAGCAAGACTTTAGAGTATTCCTCCAGCAAACCATGAATTAATTGTGGTTAGAGTAAATTTTTATCACAGATTTCTATTTCTTCAGAGTAATAGTAGGTATTCCCAAACTAGAAAAAAAATCAAGATACGTTGCTATGAGCTACATAGGGAAAGTAAATCTATTAGTTGTATGTGCTGTCTTTCAAGAAAAATGCAGCTCAGGTTTGACTTAAAGATGAGCCAGATCAGTTTCAGAGAGATTCAAGCAGTGCATGCCTGAATGTATTAAGGCTGGAAGGAACAAAAAGCACGCACAAACTATGAGAAAATGATTTAGATCTTTCTTAGAAGCAGAGGCCATCAAATGACATTAGTGAGGAGGCAAGTTACCCTGAAAAGATGCTTAAGATACTGCTTCTTTCACATTATGACAGCAGTAGATTCCTCCGGAGATGGAGTGCTGTGCTTGCCTTCAGCACTGCTCCTTCCCAAGGCAGACAAGTAAAGCAAGGCATCACCTCAGTGTTAATCATGATCTGAGATCACCTCAGTGTTAATTATGATCTTATTCCAGACAGGTTCAGGAAAAAAACAAATAAGCAAATATATCTATTTACACGGTAAAAAAAAAATAAGTAAAATAAAGATGAAGGTGGGCAAATGTGAAAAGCAAGCCATGTCCCCATGACTTAGACCAACTCCAGGTAACAGATGTACCTCTTACTCTATAGAGCCTGCTTGGCAGGATGCTAAACACCCACAGCCTCCTAACTGAAAATCCATTTATTAACTCTACCAAATGAGATTGCATTCACACAGGAATATCCAGACTTGGAGATTTTTCTCCTTCACTTTATCCCTTATGCTGTGCTGTTAGAAAGGAATCTGACTTTCCCATTGCAGCCTTTGCAGTTCTGTTTTGGAAATGCAAATGTGCAGGTTCAGGTATGACTATTACTTGATCAGGTAGCAGAGCTGCCTATTGATTCCAGGGCTTAAATTCTAAGGTTATAATCAGTACTGAAACACTGTACACTGAAAGAGTGTTTTATTAGTTTGGGGTTGAGGACTGCTGTAACATTGAGAGCAGAGAGCCCTCAAGTTCTTTCCAGCCAATGTGATATTTTCCACATCACAAAGCTGTGAATATGGTGAACTTTAATGCCCTCAGTGGAATTCGTGACTTGCTAAACACGGCAAATGTGGACTTAGGGTTTGTAACACTGGAGTGGCACTTTACTAAGTCCAGATGTGAACACAGTAAGTGACTATGCTGTAATATGGATGTAGAAGTTGGCTGTACCCCAATTCTGGGGCACTGATCATCTGAATGATTATAGCTTTTACGTTACTTTGCAGTAAAAAGCAATAGCTGCATTAGGTTTGTACAGTAATGCTCAATTCTTTCCAAACTACTTTTATGGGAGGAGATCATGGCTCATGGAACATGATAACAACCCTTTTTTTATGATGTAAGTCTTACAATGTTTTATGTGTGTAACACTGGAAGTAAGACAGCATGCCCTACATAATTACATTTATTACAATATACGTTTCAAGATAGTAGTACTGCTACTCAAAATGAAGTACTCATTTATTGCTCTTCCTGCTCTAAGTTTAACATGAGAGGAGAACCTCATCCTCTACTATCAAAAATAATACAGAGCTTGGTCTTAGAGTCTGTCTTTTGTCCTAAGGGACTCCTAAGTCCTTTTGCTGTCAGGAGTATAAAGTACCTAAGTGCCTACTATAGTTGGGTTATCTCTCTCAATTGAAAGTGTTGCTGCCATGCAGATGGATAAATAAATGCCAGAAACTGTCTCTGAAACAATGGAACCCAATAAACCACCTGCACCTAGTAAATATCCATCAGAATGGTTATTTTCCTCTCCATATCAGACCAACTGTTCCTCTGAAGTCTGTGCATAGTCTGGCTAGCTGCCAGATGGATGATCAGTTCCTCTCAAACCTGCTAATGACAATACTGAAGAAAAACTGTGCTGCCTGAATTCCAGCAGAGATCAGAAACAGGCTGCAGAAAACCAAACCAGTGAGTCAGCACTTACCTGCTGTATCCTAAATGGCTTTTACACTAAAATTAACATATCAAGGTGGGCAAGGTGACAGGATGCTGACAGTTTTACCCCTGCAGCAGCAGTGACTCAGAACTGACTGTATGTCCCTTGGAACCACAGATAAATGTGTAGCTGATGCTGTGCAACGTAAACAGCTGAGTCAGAAATGAGACTCTAATCAGATCTGTGCTTTGGAGCCCAGAGCAGATGAGAACACACCTGCATGCATAAACAAACCTCCAAATGTCAAATAACTTCAGCACTAAGAAAGAAATGGAGAAATCCACTACAGATAGGTCTGCATTCCAATGTGCTACATGGTTACAGATATATTAACACATCTGTCCAGTAGCTTTTGTTAACTTTAAAGATGTGGTTTTCATCATATTTGCACTGAAGTTATATCACTGTAATTCAGTTTTCATAAAAATAAGCAAACACAAATGAGACAGGATTTTAAAGCAGTGACAAATGCTTAACCCTGGTTTATTTGTACAGTATTCATTAATCACTATGAGATTGTTAGGTTAGGAGACTGAGCCCAGTTGCCCCATTGGCAAGAGTAGCAGTTTCATATTCCTAAATCAACCCAGTAGCGAGACTGAGCATATATTGCCATTAGGCGCCAACACTTGCACACATACATGTGTATAATATGCACAGTCACACATTTCAATATAGACAGACACTCTCCAAACACTCTCAGCACAAATAACAAGGGCCTTATCCTGTTCCTTCTCTTGCTGATCAGGAGGAAGATCCATCAGTAGGACTATATATATTTATATGCATATACATTTGCACAATGCATATCCACACAACAGCTGGTCTTAGCCACTCAGCCAGTCCAGTAGCTGACCCCTGAATCCCCAGTTTCCCCTTTGCTACCTCCTGGACCTGCCCCATAGCCTGCAGCTTCACTCCAGCTGCTTGTGCAGACCCATCACACACTCACACAGTGCATCCCTCCAGCAGCTGCTCTTGGATGTACAGGATGTCCCAGTCGCTAATCTTGGATCCTTGCTCTTCTAGAAGCCTCAACGTTAAAGAAATGGATTTTTTTAAAAAAGGGAAGTTCATTTTCCCACAGTATTTCAATTTGAAGTACTTTTACATAGTGCAAATTTCAGTGGACCAGAGTTATATAAATGAGAAAAACAAGAAGTTTGACTTAACAAAATTTCAACAGATTCAGTATTCTTCTGAAAGATACAATGGCTGATTTTAGCCAAGGAGAGGCTATTCTTGGTAGGGATAGTCCGTTGATAGTATATGGAGAGAAATAGCATCCCTTTTAAGGGGATTAGAACAGAATTGTGTAATAAAATCTGCATCCTCCCAAAGGACAGTGCAAGTAATAATTTCTAAATTGGAGTTATGTTTTGTGAATTTTTTCATTTATATTCACCAATTCTGGAAATTTACATTAACAAAACATGCTTTCATTGTAAGAATGCCATGATGGGCAGCTGCTCAAAAGCTTTGCAGAATGTACACAAGATGATTTCCAAATGTATGTATATCATTTTTCTAAAAACAGACATTGATTTTGGAATGGAATATTTTAGGTGGGATTTCAGCTCTCTCCTGGGCTTCCCCTACCTTAAATGACTGAGCAAAAGTCCAACCCCAATCCTGATTGTCTTGATGCCTTGCCCACAACTTCAGTATTTGAGGTAAGGTAAAAGTGTAAAGGAAAATTTAGTGTGACCTGGCCACCTTCTTTTTTTCTGTTGACCTCATATTCCTCAGTATCAGTTATTGCATAAGTAATTTTACAAGAAACATCCCAACTAGTCTTTTATTGTCTGTTTATGGTCTTGCTATCCATGAATTTGTCTATCAACTACTGAACTACCACAACATCCTGTGATAGTAGAAGCTGTGAACACTCATATAATCTTACCTAAACAAACAAGAAATATAAACAGAGAGTTGCATAGTGAGATTAGAGGTTTTGCTGGTTTCATAATAATGGCCAATTTCACTTTGGTCCATCTATTAATTTGCAAAATCAAGACATATTTCTGCTGTATAGTTCAATCCACAATGGGATCAGGATCACGATCTGCAAGGAACTCCAGCAGAACTCAAATTCCTGTAGCTTCTAGGTTTCTGAATTGATCTGCCATTCCAATATTGCTATCGTAGCTTCTGGAGGAGATATGTAGGGTAGAAGAAAGTTTTTCCAAAAGAAGGATTAATCAAGGAGAAACAACAAAGACAAGATTCCTTTGCAGATTTCTTCTCTGAGTGTTTGTTAGAGATAGAAAGATGCTAGATATAGACATGAAAAGCTGAGCCTGTCCTTGCAAATAGATGTTAAAGCTTCCAGCAGATACCAGCTCTATAGACTAGGGTGATAGTCCACAAATTAAGCTAAGGCAGCATAGTTCTTCAAAATTTGCGCTGTTCCTTTCAATGGGAAAAAGAAGAGTCAGAGTTTAAAAATGTTAATTAGGCACTGTTAAGATCTAGAAATGAATAATCATTTGTCTCATCATGATCATGCTGTAATAATGAACATCTAGGGGGCACTTTGTCTCCAAAAGACATTATAAAAACTAGTTAGTAAAAGAGAAGTAATTTGAAATGTCAAAGCAGACATCAAATATATCTCTGCCGACTTCCCCTTGTTCTGTATGGCTTTAGTTGTGTTGGGATCGTAATTAACCAGAACAGGATTATACCGTTCTTGTTATTGAAATGAGCACATGATATGTGGTAATGGATTATTTTTTTGCCACTAATGACATGAAAGGACTAGTTAGGTGTTAATATGACTTTGATAGCAAGTGCAGACAACAATACAAATGTGTAGTTAGTCATGGTTTCGCATATGACTCTACTCCTCATGAGCTCCCCTGCCATTTGTTTTCAGACAGGTGGCATAAAGATTTACTTGTTATTTTGTGATTTGTGCTTAAGATTTGTTTGGCTTGATCAAAATCTTATATTACAAACTTCAGTGTTATATTAGCTTTTGTAGTTTTACAGCGTTATAATGCTTAACAGAGCATTGAATGTTCTGTATTTCATGGGTTCTTAGCATTGCGCAACCAGATTCCAAATACTCCAGAGTGAAGCCATCAAGAGACTAAACTGGAAATTGCGTATGTCTCACCAGAGAACTAGCTGAACTTCTCCCCGATGAAAAAAAAAAAAGAAAGAAACCAAAGGGTGAAGATATCACATCTAGTCAATGAGGTCCAATTAATCTGGTCTACAGAAAGTATCCATCTGATCTATTAGTTCTTTCTGGGGAAAACAAAGAATGAATGTTCCCTCTCTAACCTATCTGGGCATCTCTAACCTAGCTGGGAGATGCTACTCCTGCTTCCAGGAGTAGAGAGATTTAATTGCAGGCCATGCAGGAGATACTTGAATCACAGTCATTTGCAGTTCTAGACCTGACAACACTGAATGACCTTGTCAAAATGCTGAGATGCTCAAATAAAATCATTGAGTTTAGTTACCATCTTAGTACAAAGCTCAAGAGAAAAACAGGGAACCCATACCAATTAGGATAAGAGAAAAAAAAAAAGAACAGGTTCATCCAATGCAGAAAGTCCATGGCCAGATACACACCTGCACTCAAATTCAGAAGCATCACACATATGCAAATACTGCTTATGCATTTTTTCAGGCAAATGGACTGATGCAGATTATTTTTGATAGGTGATGACAAATTTAGCTGTAATTAAAAAAAGCAATGCACAGAGATCCCCTGCTTCAGTAGGAGCTATAGTCTTTGAATCTCTGGCAAATCTAAAGTTAATCCTACTGCAATCCCTCAATCTAACCCTCCTGCCCTTGGGTCTGTGCCCAAGGCTCTGCTCCGAGCTGTGGTCAGCATCACTTGAGTGGGAGATGCACATGGAGGCAACGTGGCAGTCACTAGAGGGCAGAACAGCCCACAGGAATTAAGTGGCAGAGCTACAGGAAAGAGTAGAAAGACAGCAACAGTCTGTATCGCCTATACTTTAGTGCCAATCAGCTAGACTTTCTCTCTCTGCTAAACCAAGGGCTACTCACCTGTCTAACAAGAGGAACGAAGAGCAATACCTTATACTCATACCTAGCACAAACTAAGATTCTGTTCTTTCTGTATTTCATGACAGGAGCGGATAAGTATTTCCATGAGCCACACACTGAACTGCTTGCAAAAACTTCATCCAAACTGTTTCAGTTTTATTTGACTGAGATTGGAACACAGTAAGGCAATCGCCTTATACACAATAGATTGTCTTATATATTCAACAACATTTTCAAATGGCTCGATAAACAACTCAAACAGCTCTGTGCCCAGTATGTGGCCTGATATCAGGGAAAATCCTCCTCCATCCCTATAGTACTCTGCCCAGAGCAGGCCAAATCAAAGTGCTGGGGATGTCATAGTTCAGTAGAGGTAGCCACTTTGCAGTTCCTGCCCATGCCAACTCTAGAGCTGAGCAGAAGGGCTAAGGTGCAGTTGACATGCAGCTTTGCAGCCAGGACCTACCATGAT
Organism: Nothura maculosa; assembly: GCA_032353885.1. Lineage (NCBI taxonomy): Eukaryota > Metazoa > Chordata > Aves > Tinamiformes > Tinamidae > Nothura > Nothura maculosa. The sequence continues at coordinate 473,668 of JAUBOD010000048.1, read as the reverse complement.
GTCAGCCACAACATTGGCAGCAGGGCAGCACACACTGTATATTTCACACTCTCCATAGAGATTTAGCTCTGAAACTGGCCCCTACAGATCACTGCCATCACATCTTCCATTAGCCCCAAGACTAACAGGGCCAAATTGTATATGAACTCTATTTAGATTTTGGATCCAGATTAGCTTCCCAATGGCTGGAGAAACATTTCCTTCCCTTTCAAAACCAGTTTGACTCTGTGAAGTCTAGATGACTTAGCCCTAGCGTTCATTATCTACTCAAATTTACTTATCTAGTTTTGCTCAAAAACTAGCAATGAGAGACAAGCACATGACAAGGGGTGGATTTATCTCACACATATCCAACATATCTTTTAGGACCTCTCAGTTGTCTGGAGGTAAAATCTTTTTGCTGCAGCAGGGCTCCAGCCCACTTTCTGTGAACAAAGTGAGAGCTTTAATGCACAGAAAACCATGATCTAGTATTTGTGCTTTATATTTTGTAGTTCTCTGAAATCCTGCCATATATTTTTTATATAGAAAAAGGAGGGATCAGAATCAAACTGATGGAAGTGAAATATTTCTCTTTTGGCCACAATTTCAGGCATCCTAATTAAGAATTAAACAAGGTATATCCCACTCTTTTTTTCCCTTTCTAATGTATGGAGTCTTGATATGCAATCTTTGAATCTGAAGACAATCAAGTTGAATATTCTGGGTACAAGGGAGGAAAAAAATATAGGAAACTCTGTACATGTAAATGCTACTAACTTCTCTTGAAATGCAAATGCAAATTATTTCTTTTAATCCCACAGATTTAGTATACCATACTATACTATATATACTATACTAGTATATAGTATATACTATACTAGTATACTATATTATATAATATATATATATCCACTCCAATATATATACTATATAATATATATACTCCACTCCAAGACTACTGATCACACAGCCTTCTGAGAGTGTCGGACAGGGCACAGGCTGTCCTGCTGTGCTTTCAGCCCCTGGCACTGCAGATCTCCTCCCAGCTCCTCCAGGGAAAAAAGGGACTTATATCTGGGAATTCCAATTCTTCTCAGATAAGTAGATAATACAAATCTGGAGAAATGTAGCTACTGCTTTCTTTTAACTGGCACCAAAGTCTTAAAGGTCTTCACAGCAGGTATTGCCAATGAGGCAAGAACACAAAGACTAGGTGTGACAATCTCATTTGAAGTTCTGTTTTAGAAATCAAAATCATTCTCTTGACTGAGCAACAACAAAGACACTTACAGAATTAGAGGCCTAAGACTTTCACTAAGTTCAATCAGTGGCATTCTGGGTTGGGTTGGCAATGAAGATGGGTTTCTTTTGTTTGCCTGTGCACAGAGAATAGAGAAAGGAAGAACTCTACATCATGGAACCCCACTTTTCTGTCTCTTGCAATCCTTTTTAGCATTTATTAAAACAGAAAAAGAAGAGGAAAAAAAAAGTTTCACACTTGATTCATGGATTGTTTCCAGCAGGTAGAGGGAGACCTCAGAAAATAGTCTAGTAATATGTGGTTCCTCTACTTTTCATTCTCGCATCCTGTTCCCTGAGCTTAGGGAACAGAGAAAATCATCAGTAACTTGGAATTCCTCAGTTCTGGAGATGCCAGGTCCCAGATAACTGTTAATCTTGCCACAGTTGCCATTGTGAACTCAGGCAGACCCAGAGAAACTCAGCTTTGGATAAATTTCCTGCAGCCATATACACAGTATAGAGACGTAAACACAGCGGGATGTCAGCATTTGGGAATTTGGGATCATGAGTACTCCTAAGAAAGAAACAGGCATTCATATATTCAATAAACAAGAAGGATGGGAGTGAGATCTCTTTCTAGGTGACATTTATGGAGTTATGTTTTCATCCTAGAAACCTAGAGAAACAATCTTTAACAGTGTTCCTATTGTTTAATACAGTATATGTTGTTCAATAGGAAGCAAATGCAAAGTCTGACTAAAATTCCGTCTCCTGTACAGCTGTAGACACCTCTATGAACATCATTTTTACATCTAAGCATGTGACATTTTGCTTTTATAGCTATCTTGATTTAGAGTGAAATAGCATCCACATCTACCGAAGCATGTAGGCTGTGCAGTAAGCAACAAGCAGGTCCTCCTGGGGGAGCTCCTCAAGCACTTCACCTCACACTTGAACTCTTAGTGACTGCAACTTTTTTATATTCAAAACCAGAAGCATTGCCTCTGGCTGCAGCTATATAGGGCTTATTTCTGCACTCAGCTCTCCTCTCCTTAATCCAGTAATTTCTTTGAAGTAACTCAGTGCCACAAGACTCAGTTTACTGGAGCCACTCAGGGAGATCCTTTGACAGTGTCTGTGATTGAACAACTCCTCGTTAAATCATGTTCTGTAGTCAATCAAACAAAGACCAGCTCTTGCCATGGTGGGAAAAGCCAGCCCTTGACCCTATGGAGAAAGCTACACTGTGATTTTGACATTGACATTAAATACAAGCTGGAAGAGGCTACAGGAGAAGTCTCCTGGGGACTGCTGTCAGAGACAGTGGTTGGGAAGAATGACAGACATGGTCTTACATTTCTATTTGAGCTTAGTGATAGCAACTGAATATTTGAGCATTAAAAAGCTCATGCCCTAACCCAGGATTCACTGAGGAGGAGCTCAGGATTCCTGCTGGACACCAGTGTGTGCTGCTCCTAGAAAGCAAAGGCTTCCCTGCATTCATAGACATGAGAAACCACTGTTCAGGGAACAGGCCATTCCCAAGTGCTGAAGAAGAAACATCCCTGGAGCAGCTGCTGGCCCATCCTGCTGCAGCCAGATGACATGGAAGTGCTCACTGGCATGAAGTGCAGGGCCCAGCCAGGCCTGCACAAGGCAATGAAGAAGTGACCTGTGCTGAGCCATACTGGTCTGGTCAGAGCGGGCCTCTCACCAGTCCTATAACTGCAGTGAAAGCTGGGCCACAGGTGCAGCTCCCAAGGAGGGTCAATCTTTCCGAAATTCCTGTTGCCTGGAGTGATCCAGGATTTATAGCTCTGCAGACTTTACCTGCATGTGGTAGAGCAGGGCCAATTCTGATTTGTGTTCACTCACACATTCCCTCTGTTCTGCTGCTCTCTGACCCATGTTGCCAAAAATCAGTAAAGACATATTTAGATTCTGGCAAACTGATGCAGAGAATCTTGCAAGGAAGAAGACTGTCACCACCAAACAGTAACCAACTAGGCTATTAGGAAATCTAATTTCCCATGCACGCATCACCAGGATCTCAATAAATTAGTTTATTTTGTTTTCAGCAAACACTGCCCAATTGTGTGTGCAATAGACCAGTCACTAATATGCCCTCAGGAGCTGCCAGGAAGCAACAGTTACTAGACCAGCTAAGGCAACATCAGCTAATCCCACGAGTTCTGCCTTTCTATTTGTCTATAGAGGTGAGAGAGAGGTTCCACCTGCACCACTATCCTTCTAGCCAGACAGATCAGAGAGCTCATCCTGCCTTGTTCTCTGCTGCCTTTTTTTGAGAGTTTTGAGTCTAGCAGGATATCTTCCCTCCTTCTGCATGCTCCATTTTCTGATCCAGCTACATCAGATTCCTGAGGATCATCTGAGGGTTTACAGCTTGCATATTGCACAACTTCCTACTCTGACCACCAGTGCCCCTTTGCACTTGCTGGTTCTCATCCTTCCCTAAGAAGACATGCAAGTCCCTTTACATCTTTATAAACATAATTTTCAGAGATTTCTATATGGTAGTCGATCATGTGACTCAACCATTTTAGAAACTTAATGTTACAGAAACTGTCTAATCCTAAATCTTCAGGTTTTGCTTAGGAATCCTCTCCCTGAAAATGTACCTTTCCCCTACAGTGCTGGACTGACTTTCTGAAATTTTGAAGATTGCACCTATTAGCACTTTCTAAAAGCTTCATCTACCTCCACTACTGGGAGAAAAGGTGAAATAGGCTGTGAAACGTTTAAGAACAAATTAATGCCCTAAAGCCAAACAATTCAGTTGTGTCATGAGATGATTTGGTGCAATTCACGGTAAGACTTTTATAGATGTTAAGGAAAAACACATTATGTAATGCATCAGTGATCACCAACCTTTTATAAAATCAATACAGTGCTTAATTTGTAATTACTTCCTCTAAAACAAAAGCATGTACAGCTAATACACAGTGCACACTCTCTGTTTCCTTAGGTGATTATTGCCATGCTGTTATATATACTCATTTAAATGGCATGCTTGCTGCAGCTCAAGACTCCTGTTAAGTATAACCTGAGGTATCTGCACGAATATGCTCTGGCACGATCTGACTTGAAGTAATGCAGGGATGAAATCTTGACCTAAGCTGTTTGTTTTTCTCAACTCCTGGCTCATTCACTGTGAAATTCCAACAGATTGATGACTTTCCTCTCCCATGGCAAAGCCTAAGGTTTACAGATACTGATCCTCAGTTGTAGTCTGAAGTGAATATACAATTGGAAGAACTAAAAGAAGGAAAATAGAAAGAGAAATCATGCAAAGAGTGTGCATGATGATACATCACCAGACTGTAAGCAAGGTCACTCATTCACAGTCCTCATCATCAACTGGACTTGTGAAAGCAGACTCAAGGAGTATGATGCTTATCAGGCTAATAGAAAAAATAAACTTCTCTCAAGGTAAACAAAGATTCCAAGCCCCAGTAAATACATATAATTTCCAAGTACTCACATTCATCTCAGAGTAAGCATTACTTAATAGCCTTCAATGCATCATCTCCTTTATTAGGATGCATGTGAAATTTATATGAAAATGTAAAAATAATCTTTTTCACACCATACAGCAATATCAGAGCTGGGACAGTCCCAGCATGGCTGGTGACAAGAAAGTTAATCCACATTCCTTACTTGCCGTGGAAAACCGCTCATTGTAGCACACCTCTGTATACTGAAGAATCCAAGAACAGAAGAGTGAAAAGACAGTAGTTCTACAAGTAAATGTGTCCACTGTCTGTGTTACTGTTGGAGAAACTGTTTTAGATGATTGATCCCCAAGTGCTATGCTTGTTTCTGAGTTCACCACTGAAAGGTGGAGGAGGGCACCATCCCCAGAACCCCTGAAATGGCCAGTTTGCTCAAAGTCCTTCTCCTGGACTGTGTTTAGTAGACCTAAGTTATAGTCCACCAATCAGTGCTAATATCTATATTAGCAATATAGTCCACCAATAGTGCTAATATCTATATTTTATTCATCATCATGAGGCAAATGATCATAAATATGTAAATCACTTAGACATCCAGGCACAAGATTGCTAATATAGGGTCTTGTAATCCAACTGGAACAGTTAACAATTAAGAGTGTGTAAGGAGAGATAGTTATCAGTTTAAAGATATGTTTTCTTCTCATAGATTCAGCTTATAGCTGAATACCAATGAACACTTAAATATAGGTGGCCAACTTCAAACTATAAACAACAACAACAACAAATCTTACACAGCAAATATGCAAGCTTCATATCTGGCCTGATAGTTACCATGGCACTTGTAATTTGATCTGTATGCAAATGAATATAAATGCCCTATCCTTTGAATTTTTCCATTTTTTCTTGCACCTCTAAAAATAAAGAGA